>LGUB01000002.1:0-77403 GCA_001432165.1 Pseudoloma neurophilia
ATAAACTGAATGATCTTTTGAGTGCAATATCACTCAAAGGTAAAAAAATAGCCGTAGATGAACAGTCTTTTACAGATACCACTTTCCTTTTGACATTATTTAAGGAAACTATTACAGATTTGCAGATTTTTTCATTTTATAAAAATTGCGAATTTTATGAAGAGCAAGATCTTATGATCGAGACAGTGTTTGATAATGAAAATTACACTAACGGCATTAAATCAACAATGCCGCTCCTGATTGACGATTTTTACACAGCAAAAGAGATTTTGAACACACAATTGCAACCTACAGTTGCTATTTTTAGGTCCGATTCATTTGATTATAAATATACAGGTGGTTTTGATCTGATTTTTGAAGTTGCACCGCTCAAAAGTGGAATATCATCCGTTTTTGACGGAATCCTACGAGTTTTAGAACGTGATGTGGTACACTTGGAGATAAAATACAAAATAGATGAGGCCTCTTGTTTAATATTTGAGAATTAAGATTTTAAAAGCCTCAATACAGAGATAATTTTACATTTTTTATTCCAATGCACCGGCCTTTAAGATAAACCCTCGCTCATTTTCGATAAAAATCGTAGAATGAAATAATTAATCTTTTAAAGAATTTTGCTTGTTCTAAATTTGTTTTTTCAAAGATAAACTGTT
This sequence comes from Pseudoloma neurophilia, assembly GCA_001432165.1. Taxonomy (NCBI): domain Eukaryota; kingdom Fungi; phylum Microsporidia; genus Pseudoloma; species Pseudoloma neurophilia. The sequence goes on from LGUB01000002.1 coordinate 654, forward strand.
GCAATTTCATAAGCACCGGTAAACACGCATGTAAAAGTGTGAGGTCATTTTTAAATTCAAAATCAAGTTCAAAATCTGCTTTTATGTTTTCAATAATCACAGCATATTCTGATGGCCACAGATTTTTATCTCGGATGCCTTTTCTGTTTGTGACCTTTTCAATTATGAAATTGAACACATTCGATCCATTACTCTCAGAATATTCCACATTTCGGGTCACATTTTTACTTTTAATTTTTTCGTTGTTTCTTTCCTGTAATTTATCAAGAAAGTCATCAATTTCTCGTTCATCATCAGACATTTGTTTGTAAAATATCTTTGATTGCTTATTTTGATTGTGAGGAATGACCTGAATGTTTGAAAAATGATTGTCTTGCTTGATCTGTAATTTAAAATTGTTATTTGGTTGTTTTTCAGGTCGAATAGGCCTTTTCCTGGAATATCGTTCAAATGAACGCTTTATACTGAAAAGTGACGTCATATGCGTCCTAAAAGGATCTATTTGGTCATTTACTTGTTTTCCTTCAATTTTTAACACCGATTCATCAGCAGGAATGTCATAGATTGACTTTTTTGGTGACATTTTAGGATTTGGTTGGTCAATTTGTTGATTTATTGGTTCTTCAACATCAAAATTAGGTATATCTGAGCCACTATCAAATATTTTGTTCAAATTTATGACTTCTGACTCCTTTACTCCAATTTCATCAAGTTTTTTCTGTTCAAACTCCACTTTTTGATGATAATTTTCCTCAAGTCTGTGTTTTTCTTCAATCAATTTTCTCTGTTCCTCTTTTTTCTGTTTATAAACATCGATCAGTCTTTGAAATCTCAGATCATTCACAAAATCTATATGAGAGGTATAATTCTGATTTTCTGCTTCCTTTTTCAAATCCTCAAGTATCTTTCTATTAGAATCTCTTTTATCCACTCCGTATGCTATCAAAAGCAGTTCTGTCGTTGTGAAATCGGACAATTTCTTCATCATGGGCTCATATGATTTTTTATGAAAATACAGAATGTGCCTTTTCTTAATTTGAAACAACCAATCACAAATTTTGTATTTTAAAATGGAAAAAATTTCAGATTTTAATTTCTACGAAAAAATTAAAAATTTTTATGTTTTTCAAAAAACATTTCGATTTGACACTTTTTATCAGGTTCATTTCCAAAGAAGCCCATTGAAATATGGAACGGAGACAAGCGGTAATTAGATTTATGAGCACAAAGTACGATTCAAATGATTTAAAAGGAAGAGAATACCTTGAGTTGTTTTATCACTGTGCTAGAATGACAATTTTCAATATATTGAATTACAAGAATGAAATTTTGGAAAATGAAACATCAAATTATCTCAATTCCGTATCTAAAGATGATGGTGGTTTTTGCTCGCATCCTTTATATCCGTCATCTACTTTTGAAACATTTTTAGCTTGTAAAATACAGACAGATTTGAATCACGATTTTTATAACGAAAAAACAGTTGATTTTATTATGAGTTGTTATTCGAATGGTATTTTTTATGACGAACCAATCAAAGACGAATATATCGAGCTCAATAACCGATTCAATGCTTCGGCACTGATGTCACTCGTTTTATTAGACTGTAATCGTAGAAAAACACTCGATTTTGAACTTTCAGACGAAATTTTAAAAATTATCACAGAAAAAGGCTTTGATCTCCGTAAAACCGTCGATTATTTGAAATCTTCTTTGAATGGTGATGGGGGGTTTGGGCCTTTCCCTGGTGCAGAATCACATGCTGCCATGTCATACTGCTGCCTTATTTCTCTTAATATATTGAATGCACTTGATGAAATCGATTTAAATTTGGTATCAAAATTCTTGATAAGTCTACAGAATGAAGACGGCGGCTTTGCAAGTAGACATAATAAAACTGCAGATGGTTGTTACGGTTTTTGGTGTGTTGCAAGCCTCGATATCATTGGAAAAATGCACTTATTGAACAAAAAGGCCCTTACAACTTTTCTCGACAACTGCTTTAGCAAAGATGGTTATTCTCACAATATAAACAGCCCACCTGATACATTCCATACGCTTTATGTCATTCTTGGACTAGAAATACTCAAAAACAATCAGAGATATCAAAAAGGGCTACATTTTGGTTTGTTCAAAAAATATGAGTTTAAAAATTAATGAAAATTTTTTTTTGTAGTTTTTATTGTTAGAGACTTCTAATTTATTTATTACATTAAAGGTCAAGAATTTTTTACATTTATCGTTCAAAATCATGAAAAAATCAGGAGCCAATGTTTCTTTTATTTAAACTTTCCTTCTTCTGTCAAACAATCTGACAGTGTCTCTGTGTAAGAAATAAATCATACATCCACAGAAAATGAGTTCTAGACCCATAAAAATTCTGATTTTCCATTTATACGCATTCATCTTTTCACTGAAAATGTTCATTCTTTCTGTGTAATCTGTTGTTTTAAGAATGATCGATTTAAGTCGTCTTTCAAATTCGTATACAGATTGAATATTTGCAGCACTTGTAACTACGGCATCAGTTGATTCATTATCAAGATCAGGTACCTGTAATTTCAATTTGACTGCTTTGTTGTTCAAATTTTTAAATGTTAAAGTAAAACTCATGTCATCTTCTGCTTTAAAATGTACAACTGTATACGATGTATTCCATTCTCCAATGATTCTGCCTCTATTATCTATTATATTACACAAAAGAGCATCACCACTATCTGTGCTATATTCCAATCTGTATTGTACACCCGCCTTGATATTTTCATAGAATACTTCATCATTGTTTGGTGCCATTTCGAAATTTAATGACAAAATCGTTTTAAACAAGATCGTAAAAAACAACATCTAAGGGTTTAAAAAACACATTCATTAAAAAACTGCCACCTGTTCAGGTGAATGGCGCAAAAATCTAAATTACTTTATAAACAATCAGAAGTGAAAAATTACCTTGTAAAATACGATTTAAATACACTTTCACACGACAAAATACGAGTTCTAGAATAAAAACAACCCACAATATTGTAAAAATTTTTTGTTATAATGATGTCGTGTACTACTGTCACAGAAGCACTGATGACGTCATCACAAGAATATAAAGGAGCGCAGTTGGAACTCCTAGAACGTTCGGATTCACACACGGCTATTGGTAAGCAAGAAAGTAAAAACAAACCTAAAACAATAACACAATCAATCAGACAATCGATGATATTTATACCAAAGACGGATATCAACAAATAAAAGTACTTATCTCACTTCTATGTTGCTCGCGATTCTATGGGACTTTCCGTTTCTATGACGCAGGGAAATAATTTAAAAGACTTAAATCGAATCAAAATTTGATTACAATAATTTAAAAGACTTAAATCGAATTAAAATTTTATTACAATAATTTAAAAGACTTAAATCGAATCAAAATTTTATTACAATAATTTAAAAGACTTAAATCGAATTAAAATTTTATTACAATAATTTAAAAGATTTAAATCGGACTAAAAAGTGCGACTAAAAATGTAAAAAAAGTCAAGACTTGACTAGAGATTTTTATTTCTCGCTGTGTTTCATTAGCGTAAGTATTTTGTCAACAATTTTCTCAGGTGTAAATCCAAAATAATCAAACATGGATTTGTAATTGGCAGATGCTCCATAAGTTTCCATTCCAATACTATGATGAGCATATTTTGACCATCCAAATGTGGCAGCAGCCTCGATGGAAATAATTTGAGGTGAATCAAGCAAAGACTGCTTATAATCATCAGATTGCTCATCAAAAAGTTCAAATGATAACATTGAAACAACAGATACACTCAAATTAAGTTTTTGTAAAAGATCAGCTGCTCTAAGAGCCAAAGGCACTTCTGATCCAGTTGCTAGTAATGTGAGATCAGGTTTTTCTGTTTTCCTCAAGAAATAGGCACCTTTTTCCATTCCTTCAATTGACGTTTCAGAGACGGGGTCAACGGGTTGTCGCGTGCAACAGACCACAACAGGAGTTTCTGTCCTTGTCAAACCGAACCAGAGCGCAAAACGTACTTCTAATGAATCACATGGTCTGAATAGGTAAATATTGATTGCTGCACGAATTAATGGATATAATTCGATTGGTTGATGTGCTGGGCCGTCCTCGCCTAATCCAATAGAATCATGTGTGGCGATGTATAAATTTGGAATTTTTCCAAGTGCAGCCATTCGCACACCAGGGTAACCATAGGCCAAAAATTCAAAAAATGTTGCACTAAATGACTTGTAGAATCCGTGAAATGTAATGGAATTTTGTATAGAAGTCATTCCATGTTCTCGAATACCATATCTGATATATGTACCACCATAATTCTTTCTGTTGAAATCCTCTTCAAGATTTGATCGTGTAAGTGTTGATGACGCGAGATCTGCTGATCCTCCAAGAACAGGGAGGCCACAGGCTCTTAAATCATCAAGAGTGTCTGCAATATACTGCCTAGTGGGTCTGGCATCTGTGTTTTTCTTGTGATTTTTATACACATTTTTTGACTTTTCAAATACTGATTCAAGTGCCTGGTTAAATTTTTGTGTTTTGTGTTTTGCCTCAGCCTCTTGGAAATATTTCAGGTTCTGATCCATTCTATGTGAATAATATGCAACCATTTTATCATTGAATGTAAATTCTTCTTCATTATCTTTAAATTCATCAACAACGGCTTGACCAAGTGGTTGACCGTGTGTCAAATAACTACCAACTTTTGAACAGCCCTCTGCGATTCTTGTGTGTAAAATTATCGCTTTTGGTGCTTTTTGTTCTTGAGCAAGAATATTTCTGATCTCGTGGATGTCTTCACCTTGACAAGAAAACACTTCAAAGCCATAAGCTTTAAACCGTTTTTCTGCTGATTCATTCATTGAAAGCTCCGTTGATCCATCGATTGTGATCTGATTGGAATCGTAAATAAAAACTACATTGTCCAGGTTTAGATTAGCTGCAATAGCGAATACTTCATGTGAAATACCTTCTTGGTAGCAACCATCTCCAAATATAACAAAGACTTTGGCTGGCGATTTGATTTTTTTCATAGAAATTGCAAAACCTACTGCATTACCAATTCCTTGTCCGAGAGGGCCTGTCGATGCTTCTATGCCTGGTGTAAATACTTCAGGATGTCCTGGTGTGTGCGAATTAATCTTTCTGAAAAGTTTTAGGTCTTCCATCGACAAGTACCCATGAAGCGCTAAACAAATGTATTGTGTAGGACAGGCATGTCCATTTGAAACAATTACAATATCTCGATATTCGCTGTCCTGAAAATCTTTATGTATTCGGATGACTTCTCCAAAAAGGACATGTAAGACCGGTGCCAGTGAAAGAGAAGCACCTGGGTGTCCACTTTTTGCTATTTCAATCATCGAAGCAGCAATATATCTGATATTTTTTATGAATTTGTCTTCAACCGGCATTTTAAGGGTAACGTGCCTGATTCGTTTTAAATCATTTGAAAACAGAAAAATCACTAAAATCAGTGATTTTGGCATTTTTAAGTCGCAAAGTATTCGAAACAAACAAAAAATGATTTCTGTCACTCAAAAATCTTCAGAACCATTCTGAATTTTATTAAATTTTAATAAAAATTTTTAACCAAAAAATTAAATGTTTGTTTGAATTAATGATATCAAAATTGATTTATGAATTGTCTAAATTAGAAAAGGTTCAAAAACTGGCCGCCCTTCATGTCTGAATTGCTAAATGATTTTCTAAAAGAGAAAAGGATTCTCATTGCAGGCGCTGGAACAACTGGTTCAGAAATTTTGAAATATTTCATATTTTATGAACAATTAGATTTAACTATTCTTGATTTTGATACTGTGATGCTTAGCGATCTAAATCGACAATTTTTCTTCCGTGAGTCTGATATTGGAAGGAGAAAAGTTGCTGTGATCAGCGAATATTTCCTTAAATTCTATAATAAAAAGATAAAAGTAATTGATAAAAACTTATTTGACTGTGAAATAGAAGAATTTGATCTTATATTTTGTTGTTTCGATAATATTGAGAGTAGAATGGAGCTAAATATCAGAATTTCAGGTACAAAATGCATTTTAATTGATATCGGAATTGAAAACCTGAATGCTCATGTCAAAAAAGTAATTTTTGAGAAAACATCCTGTTTGTTTTGTATAAAAGATTTATATAAACAGGATAAGTTTCGAAATATCTGTTCTTTAAAAGGATCTCAGAAACGAGAAGATCAAATATACGCTCTCTTACAAAAATTTGAAAGTATTTCTAATCAAGAAATTGCAAGAAAACGAAATACTCAAGATGTGATACCAGAAAATCTAAAAGTTTTCAATGAAATACAAAAGTCAGAAATAATAATTAGAGAAACAATTGACGCCTTTAATACTTCAAACAAGAAAAAGACTGATGAGTTTGAAGTTATTGGTATTAAAGATAATATAATTGCAAATACGTGCTTCATTGCCTCAATTGCCACAGCATTTGCAATTGCAATCATATTTGATAATGAAAATGATTTTTGGTTCTATAATGGTGCAAACACGCCGTACATCACAAAAACTAAGATTCAGAAAGACCATAAATGTTTCATTTGCAATAAATAAAATACGATCAGAGACCAAATACAAAACAGTTGGTGATCTGCTTGTAAGGAATTTGCATTTCAAGAGCCTGGCGAACAAAAACCGACTTCAAATATGGTGCTTTATTATTGGTTGTACTTTCCCTATGTGTTCTGTTGATTTGTCTTGATCTGTTAAATATTCTTGTGGTTCGAAGGGTATCTCCTTTTAAATACATGATTTATCAATAAGACGTAATATGTCAACAAATGATGAGCTGTAACAGAAATAAAGAGAGGATGGATGGTTCGTGAGTGACTAACGTACGGTCAGGACAGCTGGTTTGTGTGTTTTTTCTAAATTATAAGATTTAATCTTAAAATTGTTGTTCTTTTTATGTTTAATGAGAAAAAATATGTTCTAGATTCTGATCAACATTAAATTTGATTTTTCATAAATTTTTAGTCCTTTGATGATAATATTTTCTAGAATATTACGATAGAAAACAATTTGATAATTATATTAACAATTTACTGTTATTGCGATCAATTAAGATCAAACAAAATGTTTGATTTGTAATTTATGTTTCACGTGATATTAAAATTTCAAACAATTTGCTTACCAAAACTGTCTTGAATCCGCCTAATTATTTTTCACACGTCGGTTCAAAAAACTTCATTTGTGTTACGGATTAAAAGACCCCGGAAATATGTCAAAAATTTATAAAATAGCTATTGATGGACACGCGGCATCTGGAAAGAGTACCAGTGCCCAAAAAATAGCAAAGATCTTGAATTTTGACCATATTAATTCGGGCAACATCTATAGAGCTCTTCTGTGTGTATATTTAAAAAAATACGGTGAAAAGTCATTCGAAAAAGGTTTATCACATGAAGAAATAGAATTTATTCGAGAAATTCGATTTAATATATCAGACAACAAATATTTCTGGGAGGGAATGGAGTGTCACTTGAGAGACGATGTGATCGACGCAAATGTCTCAAAATTTGCATCAATCAAAGAAATTAGAGAAATTGCAAACATCATTCAAAAATATCTTATATCAACTGCTAAAAGAGGCATTGTTATGGATGGCAGAGATATTGCCACAAAAATCCTTCCAGATGCTGATCTTAAGGTATTTATGACAGCATCACCTAAAAAACGTGCTCTCAGACGAATGAGAGAAAAAGGACAGGGCAATTACGATGAAATCCTTCAGGAAATAGTTACCAGGGACCAAACAGATGAAACTCGTCAACATGGACCATTGGTAAAATTGCCCGATTCGTTACTGATAGAAAATGACGAGCTCAGTTTCGATCAACAAGTGGATTTGATTTTGAAGCAGTTTGAAAAAATAACCAACAAGAAGGGAGTATGAAATAAAATATTTTAGTTCAAGGCCGTTTGATTTTTTTGAACAACAAATTTGTGAGTTCAACCCGCTTTCAAAAGAATTAAAATGGCCAATCAGGATAAACGTCTCTTTTAAATCCCTGAAGCCCGTCTTTTATGACAAAACATGTCCTGTCATGATCGTGCACCTGTTTTGCGATTTCCTGTGCACTGATTCCTCGAGGACATAATATGACTGGTGTTTTTTCTCCAAGTAATTCTACAGAAAATTTACCACGTGGAATGTTGATTGATCCTTTGATATTTGCCAATTTAAACAGTTTTTCAGGTCTAATATCGATTAGATCAAAATCATAAGAATTTTTAAGATAAAAGTCCCATGTAATGAAGTGCTTACTCTCCAGGTGAGTCCGACAACCATTATCTGAGCAATTTTGTTTGAGTTTCGGGGCATCTAAACTCTCTTTTTCAGAGAATCTTTGACAACAAGCAGTGCAATTTGTGTTGGATTGTCTAACTGTCATTTCTGTTAATTTTGTCTGTTTAGCATCATAAATGTACATTTTACTTTTTGATGGATTAAAAATCAATTTTACCACTTCAACTGCCACTAAAGACCCAATTACTCCACATATAGGACCCATAATACCAGCATTGTTGCAAGAATCAGGTTTTTTCTTCATAACTGGATAAAGGCACCTATAACACGCATCATCAGGATAAAACAGATAAATTTGACCATTCCATCTCAATACAGATGCACAGATAAATATTTTATCTCTTGAATGGTCATTAAGTAAATATCGTGTTTGAATGTTATCAGAGCAATCAATTATGATATCATGATCTTTTACGAGATTTACATTTCGTTCGGTCAAAAAATCGGAGTAAACAGTCAAATTAAGATCATTATTCATTTTTTGCAGTTTTTGACCGATGATATCTGATTTATATTGACCAATGTCTTCTATATTGAAAGCAATTTGCCTATGAAGATTTGAGAGTTCAATTTTATCCCCATCGACGATAGAAATGTTTTTAAAACCAGATCCTACAAGATAAAGAACCACAGGAATACCCAATCCACCCATTCCAATGACTAAAATTTTAGCATCAAATATTTTCTTCTGATTTTCAACTGTGCAATCACTTAAAACGAGTTGTCGTTTATATTTTTGAATGTCTTTTGGTGGAAGTCCATAATTCACTAATGAATTGTCGTATGGCGCTTTCATTTTGAGAATGTGCTTGAAGGGGGTATTTTTTCTCGTGTATCAGAACATCCAAAAAATTCTTTGAAATTGAAATATATGAAAATTCAATTTATTTAAGGATGAAAAGCACAAATTTTTTCTCAAAATCTCACATTATAAAAGTGATTTTTACATTCCTAAAGGTAGATTAAACATGTAAATGGTTTATTTCTCTTTTTATGGTTGATTTCACATTCCTAAAAGTTTATCACACATTCGAAAAAGGTTATTTCTCTTTTTATGATTGATTTCACATTCCTAAAGGCTGATCTCACTTTGCTAAAGGTTTATCACACATTCGAAAATGTTGATCTCACTCTCCTGTTGATCATTTTTTGCACCAATTCATATTGAGCATTTTTAAGCCCCTTAAATGATCACATCGTTCGAATATAAAAATGAAACAATTGATCCAGCAAAAGGTACAAATATGATTGCTGGTGGCAATGGTTCAGGAAAAAGTGTGATGTTAACGGGTATTTACCAATATTTGACCAATGGCACGTCTGATCTCATACGAGATGTTTCTTTAATGAAACCATACAACGAATACAGAGTTTATTACATCAAGCAAGATGATCTGATCACTAATAGACTACATATTGAAGCAATAATTAAAGAACAAACCATGTATAATTTTATTAAAGAAAATATCAAAAGTTCACTCAAAAATATTGAAATAAACGACGCAGATGAAAATTCATACAAATTAAAAGTAATCAATACAAAAGTACAAAACAATATTGAAAATTTTAAGGCACATAAGAAATTGCTCACAGAAAAAGAGAAAATAGAAAATTACATGCGATCTAAGGAAAGTAAAAAACTTTGCACAAAAATCATTGAATTACAAGATAAAATTGCTTCTGAAGAGATTTTATCTGACAATTTTGAGAACAATATTTCACTGATTAAAAAAGAAAAACTTGAGAAGGAAATTTTTGATCTCAAAGCACAGTTATCGAACGAACACGATCTTATTGAAAGAAAAAAGATCCTCTGGAGAGAAGAATCAAAAATTAAAGAGAGTATCAAGAAATATCGTAATGATAGACGTGTTATTGATCTGATTGAATTTGATAAAGGTATCACAGATGCACTGATTGCTGTTCTTGGCAATCGTTTAAAAGCAAAAGTCGTACAATATGAAGGTGAGGCACTCAATGAAATTGAAAACCTAAAATTCAGACAAACTTATCTCGTTTTAGACAAACTTCCAAATGTTGAAGATTCAAAGCAAGAAATTCAAAAAGAAGGCTTTATCGCAATGAAAAAGTTGATAAAAACTAAAGAAGAGTTTAATCGACTCAAAGAATTTCTTTTTAAAGACATCTACATAGTTGAAAACATCGTATCAAGTCAAAATGAGCTCTCTGAATCCGATTATTTTGCAAGAAATAAAATTCTTGTGACATTGACTGGCCAGGTTCTACATAAAAACGGCGCAATCACAGGTGGATTTGAAGAGAACAAAGATTTAAAATATATGATAAATGAAAAAGAGACTTATAGAAAAGGAATTGAACGACTTAAAGAAATTGAAGATCAGCTTAAAAAAGTAGCAGATTCTTCGATTTCAAGTACAAAGAATCTTATCAATAAAATTATAGCCGAAAAAGAGAATGAAATCAAAAATACAACAATCAGCAAAAACAACATCAATTACAATCTTGAAAAAATGAAAATTTGTTTAAATCGCTTAATAGAACAAAAAAAAGACTTGAATATCTCAGATGACTTTCAATTAGACCCATCATTTGAGAAAAAGAATCTTTATGAGGAACTTGGCCGTATCAATAAGGAATTGCGCTCAATCATGATTAATAAAAAGATAGATTATGAAGATATAGCCAATAGAATTGATGAACTTGTCAAAAAAGATGTAGATCTTGAAAAGCAAAAGTTAAAAATGCAAAAAATTGCACAAGAGCTTCTTGATGAAAATGACGAGACATTAAAGGTTAATATGAAACAAATTTGCGAGCGAATTACCCATTTCTATAACAAAATCGGTGTTTTTGATTTCACAGCTGACAGTCCAATTTGCTCAGAATCTGAAACGAAAGAAAATTTCAAGAACAGTCAAGCCAAATCGCAAAATGGTGACTTTTTTTCAAGTCCGTTCGATTCAAATCCTGATCTCAAAGAGGCATTCAAAAACATTCAATTGAAATCACAAAGTGCTGAAAGTGATATTTTTTCATTAGATGAATCAAATGAGCTGATAAAAAACATCAGAAACCTGTCAGGTGGACAACTTCAGATTTTAACGCTATCACTCATGTTTGCAATCAATGAAATAGCACCATTTGATGTCATTCTATTGGATGAAATCGATTCAAACCTCGATGAATCAAAAATGGCAAATTTACAATCCCTTATCACTGAAACAAAGGCACAGATTTTTCAGATTTCCCACAAAAAAAATCTTCGAAATTATCAAAAATGTTTCTGGATCACAAAAGAGAAAATTGAACAGATTTCTAATGAGGAACTCTACGCCAAGTTAATTTAATAAAATAAGTGTTGTAATTCATGTTTATTATCTTAATAGTAAAATTTTAAAAATATTTCACCTGAATCACACATTTTCTTCGATAAAACTAACAACTTCCTCTATAAGTTTAATTTTCTTCATACTTTCTTGTAAAGATTTACTTAAAGATGTAATATTGCTACACTGGGTCATTACAATAAGTTGATCACCCTTTATTTCGTATACAGTACTTGTATCCTCTCTATAATCCTGATCTATTTCCAGAATTTGCTTAATTTTTTCAACATTTTCATTCTTTATACGAATCTCAGCGGAGTAATCCATCAGGGTATAAAAATTGAAAAAATTTCATTGACCTGAAAGATTTCCCGCTCAACCGACATTTTATGTTTGTGGTTTGAACATGTGTCGTAACTTCCATCAAATTGAAGTCACAAAAGATCTTTTGGGTAAAGAGAATGAATTTTCTATTTTTTATTGTCAATTCGTTTCTTAAATTCTTTCAATATCATCGATTATCCAATCATTACGTTGTAAAAAAACACAGCATTTCGATTGTAAAAAGAATGACGAGTTTTTCTCTGATTGTACGTGTTTCTATCTGATTGCCATCATCTGCCTTGATAAAACGACACATGATTAATTTATTTTCTAAAATATTTATAAATTCAGAAATGTATAAGCATATCGTTTTATTAAGGAGGGCCCTTTTTTTCTCCACAGATAACACATACCACAGAATAAAATTAATGACCAATTTGTTTTTTTTCTCATCAGTTTCCTGATTTAATTGTTTTTACATGGTCGTCCTGACTGTGAGTTGATACTCAGCAGTCAAACCTACAAAAAACAGAGCTGTTTGTTGTGAAATGACGTAATTCTAATAAATGGTGTACTTAAAACAGAATCCACTAGAGAGTTCAGATGACAAGCTATGATAACCGCCGAGATAATGCAAATGACCACGAAGGGAAGGATCTGAGTGCCACCAACATTAAAGTTCCTAATTTGAAATCGATTTTCGTTCTCCATGCTCTCGGGAAGCTAATTTCCAACGAGCAGGGCAATGGTGAGTAAAAAAATAATTTCATGTTGTTAAAAAATTGAATAAATTAGTCTTAACAAGGAAATAAAACACATATAAAAATATTGTTTTTTTTACAATACAGAGAGCTCAACACTGTTCAGTCAAAAAAAGTAAAATTTTATCTTAAGTCGTTTTTATTTCTGATAAAACGAAAATATCAAAAATGTGACTTTATTTCACCCATCAAAAAGGGGGAAATGGTGCTTTTTTCTGCGCAACAATCAAATAATTGTTTGAAGATGCTTTTCTCGGATAAAAATGCACTAAAATGTGTTAAAATTACGAATTCAATATCATTCTTTATAGAACTCACAATTTTCATCATATCGGTTGTAATTTTTGCCAATTGTGATTTAAAACAGACCCAAGGTTTGATTTTCATATTTTTTCTGGTTTTTATAACACTTTTCTTAATAGGAATTATAAGTCATAGTTTTGGTTTATTTAAAATTTTTAAGGCAAAAGAACTTAGTGGTGTAAATTTTGATATTGTTTTGTCATTATTGGATGGTCTTAATGACTTGTTTTTGAATTTCTGGTCCTTATTTGGTTTTTTTATTATTAGAATGCTATATGAGTCAAAATATAACGTACCTTTTCATTTAAAGGCTGTAGAAATAGTGATTTTCTTAAAAATTACACTACTTTTTTTGGGAATGGTCTTCATTCTTTCATTGTTCCTTATTATGTGGTATGTCGTTTACAAGATTCCTGTAAAACCTTTTAAAGATGTTGAAAATAAGTCAAATTATGATTGTCTTATTTGTTTAGAACAATTTGAAGACAATTCAATGGTTAAAATTCTTTGTTGTAAACATTATTTTCATGTTGAATGTTTTGAAAAATGGTTGCCAAGAGAGAAAACATGCCCCCTCTGTAGAAAATTTGTAACAAGATTGGATGAAGATTGAACCATTTTTTGGTCATTACTAAATTTTACTGCTAAATTTACAATTTATTGAAAACTTCATTTACAATTTATTTTTAAACTTAAGTTTACAATTTATTAAAAACCTTAATTTACAATTTATTTTTAAACTTAATTTACAATTTATGAAATTTTACAGCTCAATATACAATTTTATTAAAAATCATTGTTACAATCATATAAATCTCTTTTTGAATTTCAAAATGAAATGTTTTTGTTTTTTTTAAGATTTCAAAATTTAAAAATTCTCGAATCCAAATCACAGTTTATTTCTATTTTTGTTTGTCAAAACAGATCTATATTTGATTCTGCCCTTTTTATAAGGAAAAATCTTCTAAAACCAGATTGTTTAGTATCAGTTATAATTCTATAATGATATACTTTTAAAATTATTCTATATTTTTTAAAAATATACATTTTTATAATTTATCAATTGTTTAATCTCCTTTTCAAAGTTTATCAAAATATCCATTTTTAAAAGGTAATTTTTCTTACCGATGATATGGGCAAAATGTTGTTTTACGAATTGGAAGAAAATTCAGAATTAGAATGTAAAACTGGTACAGTACAAGATTATATTTGTGGATTATGTTCAAATGATTATAAAAATGATGACAAGATAATAATATTAAGATGTAACCATTATTTTCATGAGAATTGTTTTAGAATGCACAGAAAAAATGATTATCGATGTCCAAGTTGTAGAAAATTTATATTTTGGGTGTGGTAAATGAACTAATCTGTATTCAACGAACTTTTTTTTAATGAAACAATGGAAAATTTTTAAATACGATGATGTTAAAAATATTCGTTTTAAATTTCGTTTATTTTTAAAATTTAAAAAATTTAAGTTTATTTAAAAAATTCAAAAAATTTTAGGTTATTTTGAAATATAAGTTTATTTGCCGTGAGATATCGTCTCAATCATTCGATAAAAGCAGTGATCTTCACAAAATATAAAACAAAAAACACCTTTTCCCTAAAATTTTTTAAAAATATCAAAGAAAAGTGTTATTAAAATGAGATCATTGTCATTAAAATGAGATCGTTGTTATAAAATATCAATTTGACGAAATCTGACGTTCAAATTTCTATGTATGGTAAATTATTCGTGGCAATGGGCAATTTTGAAAAAAAATTTGATGTATTCTTGAATTTATGAAGAAAAAAAGGAAAAAATATTTTACAAGTTAATTTTTAAAAAGATCATTTTTGAAAATAAGGACTTGGTAAAATATCCAGAGAGGGAATATGTCAGCAGGTCCAAAAATAGAAGTTGCTGTAAGACCCCTAAAAAAAATAAAAACAGATTGGGAAAAAAATAATGAGAAATTATCAGATAAGTGACCTTTCGATTCCACGAATACACTTATTGGGATGCATCTTTTTTATATCAAGGGTTTATTTCACTATTGGTTTATTTAAAACAGTTATATCAATTATATTCTTTGGAACTGTTTCTTTTTTTGCTTCTTCTATGATTATAGACGTTCGTAGAGTTGTAAATAAAAATTTGGAATATAAAGCACGGCTAAAAGAGATAAAACACACAAGGCACGTGGCATGTTCTAAAAAACGTAAAAAACCAAAAAAATCTGCTGTTGCGGATGAAAATAAAAAACATAAAATTGATAATTTGGCTGTTCCTAAACAAAACACTGATAATTCTGATTGTGGGTTTCCTTCAGAGGAACGAACGTTCATCGGAAGACGGACCACAACTGAAAATTCAGAAAAGCAAGTCAAAATTTCAAATAATGTTGAGAAAAAACAAAAGACACATCCATCACGAAATCATAAACCGCGAACACCCGGAATCTCAGTCAATCCATTTTCGATTTTACAGAAAAGTTTGGATATGCCAATTTTTAGACAACCACAAAACATAATTCGTAAAACCATCAATACATCAAGTGATTCAGAAGAAAATGAAAAGATGAGTGACTTTGGACAAAATAGACCATCAGATGCAATCGATTTTAAGAAATTTAATGATCCGGTGGTGCTTAAAAGAATAAGTGACACTTTCTTAAAGAAATTGAATGAAAATGAACTCAAATCAAAAAATATTCAATTTACAAAAAGTAAAACTGGTCCATCAGAGCAGAACATTGAAAAACCTTCCCATGAGGAAAAAATTTATAAACAGAAAAACAGCAATTGCTCAACTTCATCACTCAAAACAATGAACAAACCTTTGAAAAAACAGAAAAACAACAAATGCTCAACTTTATCACTCAAAACAATGAGCAAACCATTAAATAAAACAGCGAACAAACCATTAAAAAAACAAGATTTCAAGATTAAAACCTTTCAGAAAACAACCACAATTCCTTCTAACAAAAAAGCGTCAAATGATACTAAAAAACTACAGTCATCGTCAAATGATACTAAAAAACCACAACCATCGTCAAATGATTCTATAAAACCGCGCTCTTCGCACAAACAACAGTCTTACTTTGTTGTAAATATGGGAAAATGCATGTACCGAAAGGCTTCAAAGTATACTGATCTCATTTTGTATATTTTTAGTGAATTACAACAATTATACTCAATTTGTATGTTTGTTCTTAACATTTTGTCTCTTCTCGTGTGTTTTAAAATGACATTTGAATTTTCAGAAGAACTTGTCAAACAAGACACAAAAGTTGCTGTTTTCATTCTATTTTTTATTTCTGCTATAATTATCAAAAAATCACGATCCAAAAGAGTAATTTTTTATGAAACTGCTATATTAATCATATTTATTTTATGTTGTTTTCTAGAATATATAATTTGTATGGTTTCACAAACTGAATCTGCTATATCGCAAGAAAAATCTTCATTCCTTCAAACTATATTTCATTTTTTATTTCGAAATGGTAAAACTACAACGATAGTTCAAAAAAATGAGCCTACACAAGTACAAACTGGTCCGTTTTCAATGGAACCGCTCGCTTTTCTCATTTGGGCTTTTACAACACATCCTGTGACAATGAATGATACTAAATTTAAAATACTGATAGATCATATCATAACAGTCTCAATTTTAATATTGTTAGGTTTAATGAGATATTTTTCATTTCTTAAGACACTTTCACATTTTTTGGCTTATCCATTTGTGCTCTCTCGTTTAAAAATTATAATTTTACAAATTATTTCTTATAGAAAAATATTTATACAGGTTATTGAAAATGACCTTTGTTTGTCAAAACAATCAAAATCCCACAGTTTTTTCTTTAAATTACTAAAATACGTTCTTAATGAATGGAAATGTCTCAAAATCATTCTTTTCACAATCACATTTTCACTCGCAATTTTTTTTAATTATTCAATTATAAAAAGTTTATTTTTTATATTCGGATCTATTGAAATGTATATTATCGTTAGTTTATTGCACATCAGAGCTGCTGGCACAAACTGGAAGAATATCTCATTGTTATTCCTTGGTATGACTGGCTTTTTCTATGGTGTATTTCTATTCTTTACAAATATTTATCAGCAAAGCTGTTAATAAACTGCTTTTACTTTTATGATGAGTTGGTCAATAATTTTTTTTGCTTTCTCTGTGATATTGAACTTCAGAAAACTTAAAAAAATTCTTTAAAAAAACTTTTGATTTCTTCTGAATAATAGATTTATTTTTAAAACCTGACTATTCAGAAAACTTTTGGTTTCTTTTGAAAATTTAAAATAAATTCTAAAACCTTAAAGAGATTTTTAAGAATTTCTTAAATAAGTTCTTTAAAAAATCATTCAAAAGAACTGCAACCTGTGAAAACATCATTTATTAGCAGAGAAAGTGTCATATTCATCTTTTGATGTCGATCCAAAACATGGAATATGAGAATTAGACCGATATCGTAAAAATTCACTTTCCCAGTTACTAATCACATCATTGTATTTTAGAATTTTGGTCAAATATTTAGAATCGTACATTTCTTGCAAATATGGATCATCTTTCAGGTACGGTGAGTTCTTAATTATACAACTGATATAATTGTACAGTTTATGAGACATGAATGGTAATTTTCTTTCACTAATCGATAAGAAAAATTTCTCATTAAGTTCTTCTTTCATTCTATAATAAGAAGAATTCTGATATGGTAAAGAGTCCATTTTGATCTTTAAAATGTTCAGATCATTTACAAATCGTGTTATTTCTGAAATGATTTTCGTAATTTCAGCCATCAAAATTTCGTAATCTGCTTCATTTTTCAGACATGAAAATCCATCTTTAAAAATACATTCCGTTTCTTTCTTAATGTGATCGAGTTCAATTTTTAAAAATACAGGTATTTTTTCTAATTGACCACGTATTTTTACAAGAAAGAAACTTTTTTTCATTGCTTCTTGTGTATCGAAAGACATATCTGATTTTTCAAGTGAATTGTACTGTAGTCGTGTTTTTTTAGGGTTAAAAAGAGTCAGTTGTTGATTTTTTTGTATTTGCCATTTATGAAAGTGTGTTTTGTGTCAGATTTTCATTATGACAAAAATAGCATTTTTTTGGCCTTTTGATTTCATATACAGAAGATTTTCATATTATCAGTTAATTTCAGACTTCTCATCTGTTTTTCTGATTTGAATGTGTTTGTATGGTGAGTTTTTTAGGATAAATTTGTATTATTAAATAAAAAAGTTAATTTCAAACAAAAACATGTCATAAAATGCAGATCATTATCAGAAAAGTGTTTTTTTATCTTCTTGCGCCACTATTTTTGACAGTTATGACATGAAGGCACATCCAAAATAACAATCTTTCGATCGTGGCCCATCAACACGAATAATGAAGCCAGTGCTAACAAAATCTCGTCTTCTTACACTAAAGGTTGGTGAGGTCAGAAGAGCAAATCGTTCTCTCATTGAATGATACCTGTACTACAATACTCTTCCTACTGAAACTGACAGTTCGGATTTTGTTTGACCTTTATCCTTAAAATCTGTTGGCAAAGGAAAGTTATTTGATTCTTTCTGCCTCATTTTTCACTACGTTGGGTCAACTTTTTGGGAGATTTATCTTTTACAGAAAGCAAAGTTTCAATATCACGATTCTCCTTAACATCAAAATTTGGTTTTGTCTGCTCAATTTAAATCTTAAATTCTTTTTGAAATGTACAAATCGTTAATTATTAGATGAAATATAAAAATATATCTCATTCTAAACGCATTTTTCTGTTTAAGATAATTATTTTCTCCTTTCTAAAAGGAGTTTTTATTGTTCAGTTCCAAAACCCATAACATTCTGTATCATGGCAAAGATTGCAATCGTTTATACTCATTTTAAGCAACCAATACGATTTATAGAGAAAATATTGCAAAATGGGATGTCCTTAGAAAATCTCGTGCTCATCCGTGTACAAACTGTCAATATAAACTTACTCAACTATATGGGAGGAAAGGAGATGCAAAACATCCACAAAAGAAGAAATATGTTATATGAGAAGGAATTAAGGTGTATTGCTGAAGGAATTTCAAATTTACTTGGTCAAATGTCGAATCCAACAGATGATTATGAGATACCAGATCAAGAGACCATACCCTGCCATATTTTAAAGCTTATTTCAACAAAAACGATCTTTTCAGTCTGTAAGGAGAGTGAATTGCAAAAAACACTCAATTTTTACAGGCCTAATCTTGTGGCCCTGAACAGAGAAATGTATAAAAAGTTTGACATTGAAAAATTTGACCTTCTTCTAATGAATAGATAATTAGTCAATATCTGGGATTGTTATTGGATTCGAAGACTTTTAAATTGAAAGATCTCAGAAATATTTATACAAAATTATTGTACCCCTTTTACTTGAATGCAACACGACCAGTATTTTTTTAATCCAGCAAGAATATCCAAAGCACAAAAACTGGTAAAATCTGATAAAAAACCGATTCCATTTATATTGTTCAACATCCAATTTACAAAAAGAGAAGTTTATTTCCGTAAAGTTGATCGAAGTGAATTTTCAGAGTCACAAATGGAACTTATCAAAAAAATAAATGGTGTATCAAGTGTAAAATTTCACAAATTTTTTGGTTTTATGGTTATAGACACAAATATTTTCACAAATCTGAATCTTGAATGGCTCATTATTGCAGAGAAAGAAAAATGATCCACAACAGGCCCATCATAACACAAATCCATGAATGGCTTCGCCATGCCCTTGATGGACTTGCGAACGAAGACTGAGGCAATAAATGTCCCTTTATTCCACATGTTACTACCTTCATATCTGTTTTACAGAGTTATGATGCACTGACATGTGATTTTCTAAGAGGTTTAACCAATAATTGCTTTTATAGTAGCAAGCTATGACTTCATCAAGCAATCAGAACATGGAAGGTCACGACAGGCTCATTATTGCTGAGAAAGAAAAATAATCCACGACTGGTCTATAAATGGCTCATTATTGTTGAGAAAGAAAAATAATCCACGACTGGTCTATAAATGGCTCATTATTGTTGAGAAAGAAAAATGATATGGTCCAATAAATTAAGTGTGTTGGGAGGTTAATAAATGTCTCAAAAAAAAATCTGCGCCACTTACTCTTCAAAATAAAGCAGAACAAGATGACAAAAAAAATTCGATAAAGTGAATAAAAATCAAAAATATTTCCATACATCTGTAGTTTAATATTCTTTCCGATTGCTAACCAAATCTTCACCAAGGATGTATGTTTTTGCAATTGCACTCACAAGATCTGTACCATCTGAGCACTGCTTTGAAGTGATTGTGTCTTTTTTGGTACTGTCTATTGACAATTTTGATGTTACAGATTCTGTTTCAGAGGCGTCGTCTGTAATTCGAACATTCTTAAGACATTTTAATAATAAATTGAGTAATTCTTCTTTTGGTGTTTCATTATTGTCAATAATATAGTTAATTTCTTCTAGAACAGCTTCTAATTTCTCTTTATAAACTTTTAGTCCTGCAAGAACATCATGGCCGGTCATTGCGAAAAATGGCAAAGCAGCAGCTTTTGATTGTCCTTCATTCTCATCCTCATTTGAATCGTTTGTCATTTTTGAATAGCCTTTTTCAAGTGTTATATCTCTAACTTCTCTCAAAAGATGTTCTACACCAACTTCTTCAGCCTCTTCTGCTTCTATAACAGTTTTCAGGTTCTCAAATTCATTATTCGAAAGTTTAAAAACAGACACAGGCATTTTTTCTGCTTTTACATCAATTATAGCCAAAAGACTGTTTATATTATAAGTTTGAAAAAATTGTGTTATTTCTATATCATTTGAAAAGAGTTCAGGACCTGTGTGATACCACCCAACAACATATTCATTTTTAGTGACTTTATCGTTTAATCTTATGGCTTCTTGAATATATTGTGTGTCAATATGCCATTCAGGATTATTATCGAAAGGGAGTGCAAATGAATTAGTTGCGTGTATAATGACTCGTTCAAACTTATTACCAGTTGATGATAAAACTTTTCTTTGTTCAATATGTCCTAAAAGTAGACCAATTGCCCTTTCACCGTTCGTTCTATGAAAATGGTCCACTACAGCGAGTAAAACAAGAGGATGAACGATGACTTGTGCATTTTCCGGTGTTATTTCCAACTTTTTGGAGCTACCGCTTTTTGTCAGGATGGCCATTTTAAGGGCTGTGGCTAAACAATGATTTATTGTAGAAATTAAAATAAATTTTGATTTGTTTTTCAATTTCAGTTAGATAATGGTCTCATTGATTGATTTTCACTTTCTATGAAAAATTTAAATGAAAAGTACCTCAGTCGTTCCATTGAAATCTTGTCTGAGAAATAAATTTTGTGCCATATAAGCCCTTGTGTTTTTTGATGGTTTCCTCGTCTTTAATTTTACAAACTCTCGCAAAATATAAAGATCTTAGGAGTGATCCGCTTTTCACTTCAGTTCTCTTGAAATTGATCAATGTTTCTGAACGGGAGACACTTTTTACAATACTTTTGAAGGAAAAGCTCACTCTTTCGGATAATCTGGATAGAGAGGCACTGCGAACACTCAATAGTCTAAATTTACTGACTATAGATAATGACAGAATCATTTTAGATGAAAATTTCAGATCTTCGTTTTTTATCGCTTTAAAAACAGTAAGACCAAGTGGTTATTTGATTTCCGATACAAAAATCAATGTTAGCACAAAATTACCATCATATTCTCCTAAATTCAATCACATATTGTCAATTCTTGTAAATGAACACTTAATAAATGACCATCAAAGAAATAATTACTTAATTAAAAATATTTTGATATTTGCAGGTTTAAAAGATATAAACATCACACATTCAGGCTTTGCATTCCTTCTTGAGAGTAAAAGAGAGCAGCTCAGTCATTTTTTACTTTCAGGTATTGACAAGATTGTTGAAGGAAATGAGGATCAAAAGATGCATCTGCTTCTACTTTTGTTTGATATGGGAAATTATGGCACTGGCAGTACTGTTAGTGTCAAAATCAATCTTCAAGCACCACAAAATTCAAAAATACTCTCTTTGATCGATTCATTTCTAGAATTACTTAATTTGATCGGTGCAATTTCTTTCGGTGGTTTACAACCGAAGAAAGGTGACTTTTTTGATCATTCATTTTATATTACACCAATATATTACACAATCTTTAATTCAGAAGAATCAGTTGAAAGATTTCTCATTCTAGAAACCAATTATAAATTATACTCTACGGATATATCAGCACATACTAGAAGTGTTTTATCACTTTTTAGTAATATATTGTGTACTTTACCAAATTTAATAATGTGTTCAATTGATGAAAATTCTATAAACAGAGCACTTTCAAAAGGTATAACTGGCCAACAAATCTGTGATTATATCACCAATAGAAGCACAAAAGACGTAAATGAAATTGTTCTAGAACAAATTATCATTTGGGAAAAGAACAGGAACCGAATTTTTAAAACCCCTGCAATATTATACGATCATTTTGAATCATTCAATGAATTCCAGATAGTTTTAACATTTTGTCAAGATTTCATGTTGTGTTGTGATAAAGAACGGCGTGTCATTGTTGTAAAAGAAGAGGACCACCAACGAGTCAAAATTTTCATTCGAGAAAATATCAAACGATAAAAGATCGTGAATTGCAACTCAAAGGTGTGTTCTTGTAGAATTAAAAGAAATTTTTTATATATAGGTTAGCTCTCTTTTAATTTAAAGAAATTTTAAGATAAAGTTTAAAATTTAAAATAAATTTTCATCTTATAATAGATGTTCCCAACTTAAAGACTCTTTTAAAATTGAAAGGAACCATCTTTCTAAGAAAATTCAATTGAATGTATCTTATGTTTAATTTTAATTACATTTCCACACTCAAATTTATATTTTTTCATGATTTAAAGTAACATTGTGAATAGAAGCACTCGAATGACAAAACGTAAGAAGAATCTTTTCATCTGAGAGATTCTCCTGTCGCTTGATTAAATAAAAAATTCTGATGATTTGATTGGTCAAAAAAGTAATTGGCCGTGATAATCTAATTTTCAAAACCAATAAACTAGAAGATTTGATAGATCAATTGACACATTGTAATGAGAATTTAGGCACATTGTAATGAGATTTAAGAGTTTATTGCAATGAGAGTTTAGGCACATTGCAATGAGAGTTAAAAATTTCATCTAATGAGAGTTTAGACACACTGTAATGAGATTTAAGAGTTTATTGCAATGAAAGTTAAAAATTTCATCTAATGAGATTTTAGACACATTGTAATGAGAATTTAGGCACATTGTAATGAGAGTTAAAAATTTCATCTAATGAGATTTTAGACACATGGTAATGAGAGTTAGGCACATTGTAATGAGAGTTAAAAATTTCATCTAATGAGATTTTAGGCACATTGTAATGAGAGTTAGGCACATTGTATTGTGATTTCAGAATTCTACAAATAATTTTGAAAATCTGGGTTTGCTTAAAATGAATTTTCTTGATTTTCAAATCAAAAGGAATGAAAATTTTTCATTCTTTCTTTTCTTCTGTCGAAATCGGCTGTTGTGTCTCGATATCAACTCCAAATATATCTTTACAGACCTCATTCCAATTATGATATTTTATTTCATCTTTTTCTTCAGGTACAGTGAATTCCTTTGCAATAAAATCTTTAATCGTTTCAACTGTGATGATATTTGGCTTTTTCATATATTTTTTAAGAACAGCCAGTAAAATAAGTTCTTTATGAGTACCAACCGGTCTTAAAGTGTTCAATGCCTTGATTATTCTCATTTTAATTTGTGGATCACCCAGATTTGGTTTTTTCACAGAGGCCATGTGGGCGACAAAAATTTCAAAATATTATAAAAATAATTTAGAAAATCTTTTTAAAATGAGTCGTTCGTAAAGACACCTTTATTGACGAAAAATATGTAATTCGTAAAGACTCCATTATTTACGAATTTTGATGTGTTACAAATTTTACATTTAGTCTAATATTATAACACGCAAATTATATTTTATAAATTAAAATTTAATAAGCTCCCTTAGCTCAAGCGGTTAGAGCGTGGTGCTTATAAGTTGTGAACCAACTACCAATGATTGGCTTCAGTGCTAAGTTACGCCAAGGCTACGGGTTCAAGTCCCGTAGGGAGCATTTTTTATAAAAAATTTTCTAATATTTTTCATTGATTTTGAGATTTTAAAATATTTTAATTGAACAAAAAACATTTTTTGCAGATTTTTACTTTCAGTTTTTCAATCCAAGATTTTCACGAAGATTTTCTGGGAATCTTTCTTCAACATTTCTCATTATATTCAGTAGCTTTTTTTCTACATCTCTAAGCTTATCACTTTTATAAATTCCCTGAGAGAACCAATAAAATAAATTATCAGGTATTATACCAATGTAGTTAATTTTTGAATCTTTGACCTCAAAACACAAATATTCTGCACCAGACAACACACAAAAGGAATAAAGAGCCTCAAGACATTCGATCATATCATTTCTCTCATTTTCTGTGCCATTTTGTTTGAGTGTACGATAATATCCACGGAGAAACGCCTCTGAAGTTAAATCGTTGAAATTTTCAACAGTTGTGGTTTCTTCACTAAGTTTTTTCAAATCATTTAAAATATCTTTGAACTCAAATTCAATCGATATGAAAAAGTTTTTTTCCGAAATAATTTCTTGGATTAAAAGTAATAATATTGCAACCCGTGAGAATTTCCCCATCATATTGAGGGCATAAGCGGTTTGATCATATTAGTCACAATTATGACACACAAGGAAATTTGTCTTTTACGGAAATAATAGTTAATATTACAGAAATATCAATAAATTATTGTTCTACAGAAATTAGAGCAATTTGTGAAATTTGACCGGTAAAAAAAATTTGATAAAACCAAGTTTGAAAATATTTGATAAATATGACTGATTTTGATAAAAGTATCTTAACCATTATCCTGACCATGAGTTGGTCACTCATCAGTCAATCCTTCTTTGCCTCTCTTTTTCTGTTACAGCTCATCATTTGTTGACATATGACGTCATTCCGATAAATGCTCTAAAATTTTTTTTTGCCAGGGATGAGAAACCTTTGCACCGCATTACTGCGTCCGTTTAGAATGCTCTATAAAAGCTGAGAGCCAACCTACTCCTAAGGAATGCCACAGATGACAGACAGCGATTATTCAGCAACCAAAGCAACAGATCACAGAGGGAAGAATCTGAGTAAGACCAACAATAAAGTACCATACTTAAAGTCAGTTTTCGTTCGCCACGCTCTTGGAATGCAAATTCCTTACGAGCAAGGCAACCATAAGATTTTAACTCATCAGTCAATAATACAAGCTGCTTTTTTACCACTTAACGTAAAAATTACATTACTAAGATAAATGCTATATAAAAGCAGAGAAGCGATATCACCAAACGAATTACGAAAAGAGATCAGCAATCAGATCAGACCACAGAGGGTAAACTCTGATCACAACCCTCAAAGTCAATTTTTGTTCGTCATGCTCTTGAAATGCAAATGCCACACAAACAGGATAAATCGGTGTTTTTAATTGTTCATCATAAAATATAAAAAATTTGACTTATCAGAAAATATGTTGCTTGATTTGACGGGGTTCTTGATTCAGTAATGACAGTAGAAGGTTTCCCACAAATTACAATTCAAATTTTGGTAAAAGTCTTCAAATAGAAAATTGAATGATGAACATCTCACAGATGGAGGAACACAAATTTTGCAGAAAAATCTTCAGGATCGTGAAATCACCACAATTTTTTTTTGAAAATAAAAATTTATTCTGAAAAACTAACCATACAAATACAAACAAATCAGGAAAACATATGAGAAAAAACACCACAAAGACGGAAAAACCATAAATTGCAATAATAAGGTGTGATTTTACAAAGAGATGCATCATCTATTTATTTTGTTTTCACTGTTTTAACTTTGAAGATGGTTCTGTTCAACGAGCAAAACCTAAAAATGCGTAATTTTGATATATTGCAAAAAAACCGGAGATTCTCATTTGATTAAAAATTAATGTTTTAAAACACATATTTAATGAAATAAAACATGTCTATTGAAATATCAGAAATTCACTCCCTAGAATTTACAGTTCGAACACAGCTGTTAGTCACAGATCATTCAATTGACATGTTTTTAGGTAATGAAACTCTAATTTTATCAACAAATTTCTGTTGTGAATTTGTTTCATAAAAAAACCATAAATTTCTTTACAAATATAAATCCCTTCATTTCCAATCTTAAAATTTACGGCTGTAGAAAAAAACCATAAATTTCTTTACAAATATAAATCCCTTCATTTCCAATCTTAAAATTTACGGCTGTAGAAAAAAACCATAAATTTCTTTACAAATATAAATCCCTTCATTTCCAATCTTAAAATTTACGGCTGTAGAAAAAAACCCATAAATTGCTTCACAAACAGAAATCCATTCATTTTTAAACTTAAAATTTACGGTTGTAGAAAAAAAAACTAAAAACGGCTCACAAACAAACCCATGTCATATCAACAATCACATGTTTATACTACAGAAATAAAAGCAATGTTATATTCATTTGGAGATTGTAAAACACCTTCAAATGCAACTGCACAGAGAATCGAAACAATTTTAAAAACTCAAATACGAAGATTTCTTTCTACTTGTAATGATATTCGAATTATAAGAGGTGGTAAAAATATCAATATGGAAGATATTGCATTTGTTATACGAAAAGATCCATTTAAATTACAAAGATTACTCGATTTTGTAGAATTTAAAAATATAAAAGGTAAACTTGAGTCAAGAATTGAATCAACGGACTCATCAGAGTTAAAAGATGTTGAAATACCATTTCCTGAAAAGAAAGCATTAAAATATAATTGGATGACAGAAGTAAAAGGTGAAGACGTCTTTCAATTAAAGAGATTGGCACAAATTGATAAATTAACTGCTGAAATGTCAAAAGAAGAATATTTATACTTTGCAGAATGCAGACAGTCCTCATTTGTATATAGGAAAGGAAAAAAATTTAAAGAATTTCTTGGATTTCAAAACATCAACGATAATATTATGGATTCATTGGGCTATATTTGTTTTGAAATGGTATATTTTCTGACTGATGAAATTTTTAAGAAAAGAGGTGTAAATCAGTCAAAATCAAACCATATTACGGTTGAAGAAGTTGACGAAACGGCGTATCAGATCAGTCAAGATAATAAATTGTTTTTCTAGAAATTATTAAGCATGTTCTCTTAGTATTTTTACCTTTCTGTAAAAGATAACCAGTGACCAGATTTTGCTCTGACGATCAGACCATTTTGTTTTTTTTCTTATCTGTTTTCCTGATTTTATTTTGTGAATATTTTTTCAGAATAAAATTGTATTGTTTAAAAAAACTGTAAAAGATATGAGAAATAACAACCTATTGGTAACCAATACATGACATATTGTCACTAATATATCAGACACATTAGTTGTTATAATCTTATCTATATGAAACACGTCATTACATCTTTATAAAGACCAAGTAAGTGTATCAAAATGAAAGAGTTTGACAGTTCATTACACAATATACCGATCAAATGGAGATATTTTTCTAATAAATATAAAAATGTTTATTAAAAGAGGATCTTGAAAGATAATGTTTATTAAAAGAGGATGTTTAAAGAGGATGTTGAAAAAAATGCTTTAAGAGAATGTTTTAAGAGAATGTTGAAAAAAATGCTTTAAGAGAATGTTTTAAGAGAATGTTTAAAGAGAATGTTTAAAGAGGATGTTTAAAGAGAATGTTGAAAAAGAATGTTGAAAAAGAATGTTTTAAGAGAATGTTTAAAGTGGATGTTTAAAGAGAATGTTGAAAAAGAATGTTTAAAGAGGATGTTTAAAGAGAATGTTTAAAGAGGATGTTTAAAGAGAATGTTGAAAAAGAATGTTGAAAAAGAATGTTTTAAGAGAATGTTGAAAGAGGATGTTTAAAGATAATGTTTTAAGAGAATGTTTTAAGAGAATGTTGAAAAAATTCTACCTTTTTATATTTGTCCCTTTTTGATGTATGAACACCTCAATCATGAACAAAGTTATGAATGTTTATTTGTACTAAAAATGAATTATCAGTATTAAGTCAAATTGTATTTTGGTTATAATTTCATTTCATACTTTTATTTTGTATAGTTTATTTTCTAAATAGAAAATACTAATACATTAAAGTTATTCTCTGTCTGATAATCATTAGAATGAAATACTAGGGCAAGGTAAGAAATTGTATGTCAAATTTGTATGACATCGATTTCAGAATGTGAAAACACTGTTGAGAATTTCACATGTAATTTAAAAGATTAAAAAATTAAATTTTACGATTAATTCAAAATTAAATCAAAATTAATTCAAAATTAAATCAAAAAATCAGATTTTACAATTTTGTTACCCGTTTTTGCCCCAGTAATGGTGGATGAACATCCAAAAGATTCAAACTCAGTTGTCATGAGCATCACAAAACTCATAAAAAAGACTCGAAAACAACTTAAAAATGAAATTGAAGAAGAATCAAAGAATAATGGTCCATTCTCTAGTGATCTAATTGATATTTATTACGCTATGGTATTGTTACAAGAATCGGAACTTTTTAAGACCGAAGAAGCAGACGAAAAACATTTTGTAATTGATAATGATTTTATTACCACCTTTATTACAAAATGTGTTCAGAATCGTGACATTCAAAGGAATATGATGAGACTTTCAGAAATAATCAAAGAAATAAAACAGTATAACATCGATAATAGTGAATCATCTGATGAAAATACATATAATCTTTCAAGAAATAAGCGAAAGAATCCAAAGACAAAATATAGAAGGATTGCTCACGATATTGAGCAAATGAGAAAACAGAAGAAAGTTCCTAAATTGGATACATCAAAAACAAAAAGCAGTAAATTCTATTGATTCTTTTTAAACAAAATTTACCGATTTTATTTTGATGATTTCTAAAACTTACCGGTTATTTTGATGATTCGTAAAAGACAAACTTACCGGTTATTTTGATGATTTGTAAAAGACAAACTTACCGGTTATTTTGATGATTCGTAAAAGACAAACTTACCGGATATTTTGATGATTCGTAAAAGACAAAATTAACAATCAATCCGCTTAGAAGATTCAAAATTAACAATCCACTTAGAAGATTCAAAATTAACAATCCACTTGGAAGATTAAAAATTAACAAAATTTATCGCTTTTCTTTAAACAACTTATCTTAAATTGTCCTTTGCAATAGCCTTTCATTCAATATCGATTTCCATTCCATCATATGATACAAAGAAATCGTCCAATTTTTTTACATTTGGAATTTCATGAGAACAGCCAACCAAAATCACATGTTCAGGTTTTATTCTTGCAACGTATTTTTTTACATCTTCTAAATTAAGATGGCCAATATTGTAACCTGATAAGGCTAAACAGTCAATGAAGAGAAACTTTAATGATAATTTTCTAAAATATTCCAGTTGATTTTCTGTTATTTCCGAACAATCACTTATATAAAGTGCTTTTCCTTCTATGAGAAATGCCATGGCTGTACATCGACCATGTAACATCTCAAATGATTTAAAGGTCATATTACCTGCTTTAAATGTCAAATTATCTTTTAAAATTGTTGATTTTTCTTCTGTAAAAAATGATCTCACTCTTTTAAGACTTGGCTCTCTAAAAAAATATTTAAAAGACTCTTTTAAAAGAGTGAATGTAAATTTATCACAAAATAGAGGCATTGCACCATTATTCATCATAAGATATGTGTCTATACCAGAAATAGCATCAGCATGTGGATGAGTTAAAATTAAATCGGGTATTAGATCGACTCTTCGTTGATCAGAATCTTTAATATTTTCTTGAACAATTTCACTTTTTTCTAATGTTTGATTACTCAGATTTTCAATATTAAGCAATAAATTTACATTTTTTTTTGTTTCTATTGGATTAACAAGTCTGTCTTTTTTAAAATCAACATCCACTATGTTCAAATATTCATTAAATTGATCAAAAAAGTGTTTACCACAATCTATAAGTACTGAACCAATAATTTCTTGACTACCAGAATCAGTTAAATGATATTTTGTAATTAAAATTGATACATTTGTTCTTCTTACTGTTTTACACACTTGACAACCACCACTGAGTCTACATTTAATCGATGGAACACCTGATGACGGCCCAGACCCCATAATACGTATTTTTATTGGCATTTTGCAAATTTCTCAGTGTTTCAAATAATTTATTCTTAAAGGGGTGTAAAATTGTATTTGTTTTGAAAAATTGTGAGCACTTTTTTGATTTATCTAATTCGACATTGAAATATATTGTTTATCAATCCGAAAATGTGAAACAAAAGTTTTTGGTCAATTGATGTCAAGCTGATACACTATGGATTTGATCACTTCGATGACGTTTTTCTGACCATTTCTTTTCAGAATTTAATTTTTAATTACGAAAATAAGAACTTTTGTAAACTTTAAACGTAAAAAGTGTTCAATGAAAAACCAGAGAATATTTTTCAGTTTTACCTTTAAAACGTAAAAAGTGTTCAATGAAAAACCAGAGAACATTTTTCAGTTTTACCTTTAAAACGTAAAAAGTGTTCAATGAAAAACCAGAGAATATTTTTCAGTTTTACCTTTAAAACGTAAAAAGTGTTCAATGAAAAACCAGAGAATATTTTTCAGTTTTACCTTTAAACGTAAAAAGTGTTCAATGAAAAACCAGAGAATATTTTTCAGTTTTACCTTTAAAACATAAAAAGTGTTTAATGAAAGAGAATATTTTTCAGTTTTACCTTTAAACGTAAAAAGTGTTCAATGAAAAACCAGAGAATATTTTTCAGTTTTACCTTTAAACGTAAAAAGTGTTCAATGAAAAACCAGAGAATATTTTTCAGTTTTACCTTTAAAACGTAAAAAGTATTCAATGAAAAACCAGAGAATATTTTTCAGTTTTACCTTTAAACGTAAAAAGTGTTCAATGAAAAACCAGAGAATATTTTTCAGTTTTACCTTTAAAACGTAAAAAGTATTCAATGAAAGATCAGAAAATATTTTTTAAATTACATTTGTGTTCAGTGAATTTTTCACAATAATTTCGCAATTTTCAGACGAAAGCCCCAAGAAATGACTCGCAAAGAATATCGAAATTATTTACGAGAACGAGAAAGTGATATTAAAGCACACAATAAGGAAGTTGCAATCATTAAAGAATGTTATCAAAATTCTAAGCCAATTCCATTCCATTTAAGAGAAAAAGCAAAAGATCTGATGGATGATATTATTTTTGATACACAGAGTGATTCAATCAAAAAGAGGTTTACACGTGAACAAAACATCTATATTACTACAAGTAGAGAACCATCATCCCAATTAAGACAATTTGTTAAACATTTATCTCTTATTTTTAACGCAACATTAATTAGTCGTGGTGGTATGACAATTCAAGAACTTTCTGAACAAAAATTTGATGTTCTTATGATTGTTGGTGAATCAAAAGGTAAGGCTAGCTCTCTAATCATTACATACATGCCATATGGACCAACATTCCATTTTTCACTTCATAATGTAAAAATGGATCGCCGTGAGAAATCTATAAAGAAAAATGTTAATCTTATTTTAGAAAATTTCACAACCGAGACAGGTCTAATGGTAAAAGATTATTTGTCAGTCCTTTTTCCAATATTTCATGACAGTTCAAAAAGTGGCAAAGTTGTACCTGCCAAGCGATCACTTGTTTTTATAAACAAAGACGATCTGATTCGTTTCAGACATTTTTTTAATGAGGATCGCATTCAAGAGGATGTCATTTCATTCGATATGAAATTGTACCGAATCAATAGAGGTTCGATAGAATTTGAAGGTGAGCCTATTTTCTCTCTAAACAATTTTATCAATACTGCTGGTAAAAATAATATCTTATAGTTCATAAATAAAGTCATATTTATCTTTTTTCTGTTTGTTTTTTATGTTTATAATCAGAAAATATTTCTGAAAGATCTTAGAAAATGTATCCATATCATCACTGTATCATAAACATGTCATCACTGTATAATAAGCATATCATTACTGTATCATAAACATGTCATCACTGTGCATCACTGTATAATAAGCATATCATAAATATATCATAAACATACCATCACTGTATCATAAACATGTCATCACTGTGCATCACTGTATAATAAGCATATCACCACTGTATAATAAGCATATCACCACTGTATAATAAGCATGCCATATATTGAACATAAAACTCCTGTAATCAATCAAACCGTTTAAAAGCCCAATAAAAAAAGACCCCAATGAAAAAAAGACTTGAATCGTTTGTAAATGAAGGTATCAGCGTAATAAGCTCATTAATCAGTGAAAACACAAGCAGTTCAAAGAATAAACAGTCAGAAACGGAGAAAGTAAACAAAAACAATAAAACTGTTGACAATCTAAAAAATGATCAATTCATTGATGAAAATGTTGACAATTCCGTATTTTATGATGCAGATGACTCTGAGACGTATCTATTTGATGACAGCATCGGGTTTAGTCAAGAACTCATCGTAAATAAAGATGATGAAGTGGTCGAAGAAAAGGAGTCAGAACACACCGTTGATGTTGAAAAACAGCATATTAAACAATTAAACCATGAAATCACCGATTTACAAGAAAAATTAGACCAAAGCAGGTCAGAAATAGACTTTCTGAAGGAAAATCAAGCAAAAATCATACACCAGGCCATTAAAGAACACGCGGTTCATAAACAGATGGTTTTTAACTATGATAATATTGTTTTAGAAAATATATTACAAGCTAAACAGTCAAAAAATATTTCTGAAGAGAAAGTATCGGTTGTTGAATTAGATCATACCATGGAGAACCTTTCCATTCATAATAAAGATTATAGAACAGTCAGTAAGTCATATATTGACACACAAAGCAATAATGTTCACTCTGCAAAATATAGCACATCGCTGATTGAAAAATTGTCATATTCAAATGATAAAAAACATGAATCTTTGATTGAGACAGGCATTTCTCAAGAAGAAAGATCCACAACAAATATTTCATTTAGTGAAACGAACCGTTTGTTATGTGCACTGCGAGAAAAAGATAATCTTATAAAGGATATTAATCAGAAAATGGAGAATCTTTATACTGAAAAAGCAAAACTCGAATTATCATTAAATGTTCTTCAAAAAGACCTAATCAGATCACAAGAAAATAAAGAAATGTACACTTTTTTAGCATCAGAAGAGATAGAATCTTTAAAAAACACAATTGAGAGTCTTAGAGATCAACTTGAATTTGAAAGAAGTAAAAATAATAAAATTAAAGCTGATTTAATTGATACAAGAAAAAAATGTGTTGAAATGGTAGTAGCAGTAGAAATTCTTACAAAAGAGATGTAAATCATTATTTTAATCATCTTAAAACTTATTTTGGATGTATTAAGAAAAAATAAATAAATTGTGGTTAAAACACATTTTGGTAAAAAGTACAAAATTGGATTTGAGCAAGTTTTTAACATTCAGGATTTAAAGTAATTTGGATTCTGAAAATAAAAATTTCTACTCAATTTTTAGTAAAGTCTGAATTAATGAGTGAATTTTTACCTTGTTTATTAAAAAACATAGTGAATTTTCACCTTGAGAATTTTGAAGGAATTTTTTTCACCTTGAGAATTTTGAATTATTGAGGGAATTTTTTTTATCTTGAGAATTGAATTATTGAGGGGATTTTTTTTATCTTGAGAATTTTGAATTATTGAGGGAATTTTTTTCACCTTGAGAATTTTGAATTCTCTCAGGATTTTTTTTCACCTTGAGAATTTTGAATTATTGAGGGAATTTTTTTTATCTTGAGAATTGAATTATTGAGGGGATTTTTTTTACCTTATGAATTGAATTATTGAGGGTATTTTTTTATCTTGAGAATTGAATTATTGAGGGAATTCGTGTAATTTTACTTTATGAATTAAATTATTGAGGGAATTTTTTCCCCTTGAGAATTTTGAATTATTGAGGGAATTTTTTTCACCTTGAGAATTTTGAATTATTGAGGGAATTTTTTTCCCCTTGAGAATTGAATTATTGAGGGAATTTTTTTTATCTTGAGAATTGAATTATTGAGGGGATTTTTTTTATCTTGAGAATTTTGAATTATTGAGGGAATTTTTTTTATCTTGAGAATTGAATTATTGAGGGAATTCGTGTAATTTTACTTTATGAATTGAATTATTGAGGGAATTTTTTTATCTTGAGAATTGAATTATTGAGGGAATTTTTTTTATCTTGAGAATTTTTATCTTGATAATAAAATTTGTATTTAATTTTCAGTAAATTCATTTTTACCTTATAAATTAAATTCTTGTGTTTTTCTAAATTTTCCCTCCAATAAAATTTATTTTTTAAAATGATCTGTACACTAATCTCAAATTTTTATCGGTTACAACATCAAAGTAGAAATACCTGGTCTCTAGGTTCTTAAAATAATGTTTTAATATTTCATCATAACCTATTTCTTCCTTTATTCTAAATTTCTTATAACCTATTTCTTCCTTTATTCTAAATTTCATTATAATATTTTCATTATAAACTATTTCTTCCTTTATTCTAAATTGCTTATAAATTTCTTATAATTTTCGTTATAACATATTTCTTCCCTTATTTTAAATTTATTCTAAATTTTTTATAATTTTCTTTTAAATTATTTGAATGGTATTACAATGTGTCTATATTTGATCCAAGGGCTAACCATACATTTCAATCTTTACACCCTCAAAAAACGAAAAATATATTCCTTAACGATAATTTAAAATCATAAAAGAATATTCCATTTTTGATAGAAAATAAGTTTAAATGACAATTACAAATTTTGAAAGCTCAAAACAGATCGTAATTTTGTGTGATTTTTGCTTTCAAGAAATCACGTATATAACAAGGATAAAATGTGAGTGTCATGTTGATATTTGTATAAAATGCTTTTATTCTACAGGATGTGAATATTTTGGAAACATTTCAGCATTAGAAAAATATCATATAGATCGTAATAAAATACCTAAATTTAAAGAAAATGAAAAAGAACATAAATCTGAACATGATTATTCAGAAATGGGTTATAAATCTAGTAATAAGCCAGATCATAAATCTAATAATAAGCTAGATTTTAAATCTAATGGCAAGCCAGATTTTAAATCTAGTGATAAGCCAGATTTTAAATCTAATGATTCTGTTTTTAAATCTAATGATAAGCCTGATCATAAATCTAGTGATAAGCCAGATTTTAAATCTAATGATTCTGTTTTTAAATCTAGTAATAAGCCTGATTATGAAAAAGATTTTTATCAAGATATAATCGTAGAACCATATAATCATATACCAACACACAAATATTTTTGTATTGAACCTCTAAATTATTCAATTTTAGATAAAAAATGGACTGTTTTAGAAGAATTGTTATTTTTTGAAATGTTAATAACATATGGAATTGGAAATTGGAATGAAATTGCAACAAATATGAAAACAAAAACTGTTAAAGATATAGAAGAACATTTTTATTTAATTTTTGAAATAGAAAATAATTTTTCTTTAGAATCTGAAAAAAGTTTAAATGAGCTTAGTAATCCAAATTCTCATAATCTTGTTATTTATGCTCCTAAAAGACAAGATTTTGATTTTGAAGATGAATATGATCAAGAAAATAATCTTAAATTTTTAGAAATAACAGAATCAGAAGAAATTAAAAATTTTTTACTTGATTCTTATGAAAATTTAATTATTTTAAGAAAATTAAAAAAAATGAGTATTATTGAAAAAGGAATGACAGAAATTGAAAAAATTAAAGAACAAAAAGAAAAATTACAAAAAAATAATCAAATAATTTATGATATTTGTTCTCCTTTAACTCAATTTATTTCTAAAAATGATATGAATACCTTTTTTAATGGTTTAAAAATTGAAAATCACCTTTTAAATTTTAAAAACAATCAAATTAAAGCAAGTAATGATATTTTTACAATAGATCTTTTTAGAAAAGAAAAATTGAGTGAACAAGAAATAGAAATTATAGAAAAATTAAATATAACATACTCAACATATACAAAAATAAAAAAATATGCAATCATACTTGCTTTAAAGAATGGAAATATCAGAACATTAAGAAATTTAACAATTGATAAACGATGCAATATTTTGTTAGAATTTTTTAAGAAAAAAAAATTATTTTCCATTTGATTGTATCATAAATAAACTGTTCAAATTTAATGGGGTTTTATTTTGAAGATATTTTTTAAGATATATTATATTTTTATAAGATATTATATAAGATATATTATATTTTTATAAGGTATTATATAAGATATATTATATTTTTATAAGGTATTATATAAGATATATTATATTTTTATAAGGTATTATATAAGATATATTATATTTTTATAAGATATTATATAAGATATATTATATTTTCTTAAGGTATATTATATTTTCTTGAGATATTATATTTTCTTGAGATATTATATTTTTATAAGATATATTATATTTTTATAAGGTATTATATAAGATATATTATATTTTAATAAGATATTATATTTTAATAAGGTATTATATTTTAATAAGATATATTATATTTTAATAAGGTATATATTTTCTTAAGGTATATATTTTGAAGGTCTTTCTTCACTATTTGTTATCGCACGCGCAACGTGCACAACCTGCAAAAATGGATTAAAAATAAAAAAACAGGCTTGTGACCGCGCTAATTTTATCCTATTACATGTAAATTTTATCGAATCTTTCTATGATTGTTTGAAATAAGCACAAAATTGTTTGAAAGAATGTCAATTATAGTAAAATTATCATCATGAAAAAACATGGCCATTTTTTGTCGCTTATTATTTTGATTATTATCAAAATGTTTTTTAAATTTGTATTTTGTTACGTGTAATAAAGAATTTCTGTTCATTTGATCAATATATTTTTCTATAATGATATCACTTCTCAATTGAAAGAGAAATATCAGAGCTATTTTCATTGTTAATAGAATTATCGGTTTGTTTTATGTTAAATCTATGTGGTTTACGATTGAAAATAGCTCAACTGAAAATTTTTATGTAATAATAGATAGTATCGAAATATTTTATGACAGTATTCTTCAGAATGGTAATCCAGCACTTTTCTTGTTTATGCAAATTTTTTGAAAAAATCTTGTGATTGTTTGATTTTAGCACTTTACTTACCATTGCTCTGTGTTAGTGCGGTCTTGAGCAAATCTTTAAAATTTTTCTGTTCTTAATGATTTCCTGCGTAATAAATTCGATCCGTTATGTTTTGGACAATTTGAGGACCACCATAAGTATCAAATATTTCTGATGAAGAAATTTCAGAGCTGTCTTTGATTTCATCGGTTGTACAAAAGCATATTTTGAAAAAACATCTATGTTTCTTAAAATCAAAAAAAACACCATTCGCTCTTTTGAATCTTCTAAGATCGATCTGTAAACGTTCAAATGGTCTTTTTGCAGTTATATTTTTTAAAAAACCATTTTGCTTTAAGGTAGCGATTTAGAACATACCTCACAATCAGCAACAACTTTTCTCAATAAACTATGCTTATTAAAGAGAGTTTCTAATTCATTTTTGTGTGATGTATTGTTTTGTGCAAGCTGATAATTTTCATATTCAAATATTTAGTTGAAATGGTTTATTTGTGTTCGTTCGAATTTTCACCTTTTAAATGTAATTTTGCTTCAATCATAATAAAATTTTTAAACCTCGATTTTGAACAATCAGTGAGATACTTCACCATTCAGTAGAAAATCGACAATATCATCATATTCCTACTTATTTCTTACAAAACCTTTATACATGGGGTTTATTTCATTGATTGTATTTATAAAAAGAAAATTCAAAAAAATGAAATTTACTACATCATTATATAATAAATAATTTTATTGAGGCGCAGTTGTCTGATATAGGGAACATTTCAAAAGCAAAGGGTTGTATCACGAAAAGGCCTTGTGGTTTTTGAAAAATAATGATTCAGATGAATAAATTGCAGGTTATGCACACCTTGCACGTTGCGCGCGACGCATTCAATATTCAAATTTTGAAGGTAATAATAACCAAGAAAATTAATTTATTTGGTTATTTGATTAAATGTAAGTTTAAAAATGTGAACATCATTTGTATGTGATACCACGTTCTCTTATAAGTTGATATTTTTCTTTAATTCTGTTATTTTCAGCACATTCTATAACAATTGCTTCATGATCTCTTATATTTGATAAAAATTGTAACTGTCTTCGATTTGTTATAGATTCTTTCTTGTGTTTCTTTTTCTTTTTTTCTGATAGCTCCTCTTCTTTTTCAATCTTTGAGTAAATTTTCATGATTCTTTCAATTATATTTTGTAAAACTGTTTGGTTTTCTCTGATTAAAAAATTAAGAAAAAAATAAAAGTTATTTTTCTCTTGAAAAGATAAAAATTGTTCATTTTTATAATATTCTAAAAATACGTTTAATTTTTTCATAAGAATTTCTGTCATTTCAACAAACTCATTAAAAAATCTAATAAGAAATTTTATATCAATAGTTTGTAAAAGAAATAAAAGTAGTTCTGTGATGTTTTTTAATCGTGTTATATTTGGAACTTGCTGATATTTCTCATTTTTTAATAAAATGTTTTTTGTTAGAATATCTGTTGATTGTTGTTCGTTGTTTTTTGATTGCTGTTCGTTTGTTGATTGTTGTTCGTTTGTTGATTGGTGTTCGTTTGTTGATTGCTGTTCAGTTTTTATTATAATCCCTGTTGATTTGTGTTCGTTTTTTAATAGAATATCTGTTGATTGGTGTTCGTTTCTTGATTGGTGTTCATTTTTTATTATAATCCCTGTTGATTGCTGTTCATTTTTTATTATAATCCCTGTTGATTGTTGTTCGTTTTCAACAGACTGTGTTCCAAATTCATGATTAACCTGAGAATTTCTGATTTCAGGTTTACGACTGCTCCAAAATTTTTGTTTTTCGATGACACATTCACAGTCCAAAAATGTGATTGTCTGAAATATTCCATTTATCCATTTTATAATTTCAGTTAATTTTAAATATCCGAAAGATTCACAAAAAATTGTTCTAAAATCATTAACTGATTTTGTTAAAATTAGTGCAAAGAATAATTTTAGTGTATTTATTTCATCATTAAATAAACTATTAATTAATTTTTGACAATTAAAAATTTCATCAATTACAATTATTCTGGTTATTTCATTAAGAAGTAACTTTTTTATAATTAAAGCCACAACATCTGCACCTTTCTTTAAAATATACTCCATTTTTGAATTAAAAAATGAAAACATTATTTTTATAAGATGTTCAGGTGTTGAAAGAAGTGTCTCTTTAAGAAAAATATCAAATAATAAGGTAATCTGATATGAATGTATGTCATTGATTGTTTTATTACCATAAAAGAGTGTATCATTTGATTTTATTTCTCTTTTTTTAAATTTCTCTCTTTTTTCAAATTCTTCTCTTTTTATTTCTCTTTTTTTAAATTTTTCTCTTTTTTTAAAGTTCTCTCTTTCCTCTGTTTTCCCAGTTTCCTCTCTTTCCTTTCTCTCCTCTCTTTCCTCTCTTTTTATTTCTCTTTTTTCTCTTTCCTCTCTTTCCTCTGATTTCCCAGTTTCCTCTCTTTCCTTTCTCTCCTCTCTTTCCTCTCTTTTTATTTCTCTTTTTTCTCTTTCCTCTGATTTCCCAGTTTCCTCTCTTTTTTCAGTGGTTTCTGACAATTTGATCAATAAAAGTCTGATAAATTCATAATTTATATCTTTATCAACTGAATTTTTATGTGATATGAAAAAAAGATGTAAAAAACGAACTGAACAGTCTTTTAAAGATCTTATTATCATGGAATCTATAAATTGATCACCTGTCACTATTGGTCTTATATTTATTGTTGAATTTTTAAGTAAAAATTTAAATTTTTTAAGTTTTTGTAAGTAACTGACTTTTAAATTTTTTAATGTCAATTTATTTTTAGAATAATCTGAAAGATCAAAATGTAAAAGTGGAAATTGATCAGTTTTTAATTGACAGATACATTTACTTGATTTACATTTTTGATTTTTATTTTCAAAAAAATTATCAGATTTTTTAATGATCTTTGAGTTTTCAAGTGGTTTATCAAAAAATTCAGATATTTTCCAAATATAAATATAACCAACCAATATTGCATTTAAAAAATCTGGTGATTTAATACAATCTAATTTAAAAAGTGAATTCAAATAATCAAGTATTTGTCTGTCACAATAATATGTTGAATCTAAAAATTCAGTAATATTTTGATCAATCACAGGTTTGAAAATATTTTTGGTCAATTTTAAGTATTTTTGAACAAAATGGGTCTCTTTGATTTTGATTTTTGTTGGATCTCTTTCAATTTTTAAATCATTTGGATGTTTGACATCATATTTGATAAAATTTTTAAGTGTTTCTGTGTTTTTGTAATAATTTATAGTATTGTCATAATTTTTTTTAGTACTTTCATAATTTTTTATAGTACTTTCATAATTTATAGTATTGTCATCATCATTTTTAGTATTGTCATAATTTTTTATAGTGCTGTCATAATTTTTTTCATGATCATAATCATTTATAGTATTGTCATAATTTTGTTCATGGTCATAATTTTGTTCATGGTCATAATCATTTATAGTATTGTCATAATTTTGTTCATGGTCATTTTGTTTTTCAGAATATGTTTTTTTAAAACATTTTCCTTCACAATTTGTGAATCCCAATCTGTGGCCTGCCCATTTATAGAGCGCAACCATTTCATCCGATGGCTTGAATGTTTTTTTTAATGTGACTGATTTACCTTCAAATTCTTGATTGAGTAATCGCTGACGAGCGACTAATCTCACTTGTTTATTCTCAATAATTAACTTTTTGTTTCTTTTGACTGTCTCTTCAAATGACATAAAAACAAGGGCATTTGAGTATGA
This sequence comes from Pseudoloma neurophilia, assembly GCA_001432165.1. Classification (NCBI taxonomy): domain Eukaryota; kingdom Fungi; phylum Microsporidia; genus Pseudoloma; species Pseudoloma neurophilia. The sequence goes on from LGUB01000002.1 coordinate 41,771, forward strand.
CGATTCTTCTGATTTTGAAATTCAAGTTTTTATGATTTGGATAAATATGATTTCAAATCCTGGATTAGCTTAAATGACACACAAACAGTAAGACAGTTATATAAATTTTTACATTTGATTGTTTAAAAAGAGAAATAATTAATCTTTGTTAAATTTATTCTGAAAAATTGTAGTTCGATGCCTTAATCTTATTTGTTACTGACATATGATCAATAGAAACACAGAGGATCCTTTATGATAAAGTGCCATTTGTTGTATCTAAGCCTTTATTATATGCCAGTTTTACTTCGGTTAACAAAAATATTCACAATCAAGTCAGAAACAAACAAGAAAAGAACAAACTTATTCTGAAAAACATTCACAATCAAACAAGAAACAAAGAAGAAAAGAACAAACCGTTGATGTTTTAAAAATAACACAAATTTATTCAAAAATATTCACAATCAAACCAGAAACAAAGAAGAAAAGAACAAACTTATTTTGAAAAACATTAACAATCAAACCAGAAACAAACAAGAAAAGAACAAACTTATTCTGAAAAATATTCACAATCAAACCAATATAGACAAGAAACATACGAGATAAGAAAATAATCAATCACATGCAATAATTGTCAATTAAATGTCATCCGTAAGCAATTCATCGTAAAGAACAAAATCTGCTGGTGACCTAAAAAAAATATTTTTAGCCACCCTCAGTTTCACAGGTAAAAATACGATCGGTGCAATTTATAATTTATTTTATCTAAAAAAGCTTACTTTGAAAATAATTCATAATATTTTTATTGAATGTCAGACTTACAACCATCAAAAAAAATAATCACAGCACTTTTACAGTGTTCGTGTCATTTGGGTGGAAACACCTCTGATATAAATATGAGGCAGTATATTTTTGGTATTAGATCCGATAAAATTTCTGTTATAGATATTGATTTAATGTGGAAAAAAATGATCTTGGCAGCCCGTGCTTTTTTATCAATTCCAGATACAAAAAGTATTGTCGTAGTTAGTAACAAATCTTTTGGTAGAAAAGCAGTCTTGAAATTTTGTGAAGCAACTGGTGCTACTCCAATTACTGGTCGTTTTATTCCTGGTGGTTTTTCTAATTTTGAAATTCCAAACTGTTCAGAACCAAAATTACTTTTGGCTGCAGATGCTTTCTCTGATTCTCAGACAATTGAAGAATGTGCTAAAACTAAAACACCTGTTATCGCATTCTGTAATACTGATAATCCTCTCAATTTTATCGATATTGCTATACCAATGAACAACAGATCACCATCTGCACTTGGTGCTGGTTTTTACATTCTTTCCAGAATAATTTTGTTCATGAAAAATGGTGAACCAATGGATGAAAATTTAAGAAATGGTATTGAATCTTTCATTTACAGAGACAGTAACGAACTTGAAGCACTTTATCAAGAAGCAAAACGTGAACAACAGGTAAACATCACTATGCAGGGTGAAAATGTCGCACGAGGTGGTTAAATGAATTTCTTCAGGGGTTATTTTTTAAAAAAATCAACTTTATTTAATTATTCTGTATGTTCCGAATCAGATGCTGGTCGAAAAGCCTTTTCAAGCAACATATCTTGTTTTTTACCTTTAAAATATTTTTTGATCAAATTCTCATAAGCAACTTCTTGGTTTCCAGGCTCATTTTTTAAAACTTTATCAAATGTTCGTAGCCATGCCATTATATTAAACGGTGTAGTGTGAATTAGGCCTAATTCTTTAACATTTCTCACATTTTCCAACATCATTTCGTAATTATCTATAATAAAAAGTAATTTCTCAATAATTTGCTCCTGATTCTTGCAAATAAATCCGCTCATTCCATCAAAAACCTGTAATGGGATTCCTCCTCGATCACTTACAATAATCGGTTTCTGATGAAGAAGTGCTTCAGTCACTTTTATTTCAAATCCTTCATTTTTACTCAATTGTAAAACAATCTTAGCTTTTGTCATCAATAAATTTAAAACTTGATCAAGCGGTGGCACTTTTACCAATTTTACTCGATCTCTGATTTTGCTTAGTCTTTCTTGTTGTAAGAAATCTACCATATAATTAAAAACTGTTGTACCTTCAGGATCATCAACTGATCCATGTCCTGCTAAAATCAGGTAAAGTGGTTTCTGATTATTTTTTTGTCTGCTTTCGAGATGATCACAAACTGAAGCAAAAACTTCGATGCAATCTATTAATCCTTTTGATGGATCAAATCTGGATATTTGCAAAATATAATCGGTTTCATCTAGATCTATTGGTGGACATCCACTGTTAAAACACGCCTTTCGAAATATTTCTTGGTAATATCGACAGATTCTTGCTGACATTTTTTTATTTAAGCCATCTAAGAGATCTGTGCTAGGTGGTAGATAAGTAATTAATTTTTTTGGTATGTTACTTGGTACAAATGTTTCAATCGGATGTGCTAAGAATAAATCTATAATTGGATGATCTTCTGGTTTGGTTTTAGTCTGATCAAAAAAGTTTTTTGAAATATAATCCCATGTTGTTTTAATTCGTGATTCTGTTGAATAATGTTCACCACGTATTTGTATATGTGATCTATAAATTATTTTCACTTTTTTATTTATTGCTCGTATTCTCGGAGCAAATCCAGATGTTTGATGATCATCTAGAACTATTATGTCACTATTTTTGAAAACAGTGTTCGACCACATTCTATCACTGTTTTGTTTGATCCATTTTTCATACGAGGCTTTATCGTCATCAGTAAGAGTTTCTAAGCTGAGATCCGGTTCAATTTTTTCTGTAATATTTTCAGATTCATTTTTAAACTCTGTTTGAAAATTACATTCTTGTAAAAAAACACCTTGCAAAATATTATGAAATTTCTTTTTTGTTATTTCATAGATTTTATTAACTGGAATTGTGACATACCAGTTAACTCTCATCCCGAGCATTCGATACATCCGAATGTGTGCGTGTCTCATTAGTGCTACACCACCACCTTGTGGTGTTGATGATATAAATGAAATTCTTGTGTTTTTGAATGATTTTGACAACAATATCAAATCATTGATAATATTACCACATTTATTGGTATATTTAACCTTTTCAAATGCAAATGGATTGATACTTTTAAAACAGACTTTCTTATGATCATTGATCTGAATACAATTTGTATAACCTTGTTCACAGAGAGCTTCTGATTGATCACATTTTAAACTTTTTTTATCTTTATTTTTCACTGATTTTTCTTCAGATCCATTAGATTTATCGCTATCAAAATTATATTTTTGTGTTTTACTTTTTTCACCATGTTCCAAAAGTGCAACACGATATCCATTAAGTCCAAAAAGTGAAATACAATCACTGTCTACACCTACACAATTATTTTTTCCAATTGACAATCTGACTAGATTGTTATAACCGATAAGCCTGGTTGCTCTTCTAGAAAGAGAATCACTCGCAGATTCAATTTCATCTCTCGTGGTTTCGAAAAAACAAGGAAAGGCATCCAAATGATTCCAGGTAAAGAATAAAAGTTTGTTCATAAGTTGGTATTTTAAAGCAGCAACTGGAAAACCTATTGCAATAACTTTCAACTTATTTTTCTTTGTATAAATATCCATAAATGCAATGAAAGCTTCAAAAACATGTGAAAGTGCCAAACTGAGCATTCTATAAGACGTATCTTCATAATGTTCAATTTCATATTCTAAAAGATATTCTGACATACTATTTGATGTCGTTCGAGTTGAACCAAGTGATAGGGAATCTTTAGCATAAGTAACACGATCACATTTTCGACATATTCGCCAATCATCATGTCTTTGCCTACTCAAATTCATAGTTCGGTGTAAATGATCAATCAATGTCTTATAAACATTTATAATACTGTTGTCTGCATCTTTTTTTAACAATGTATTATTTTTTTCGATTAGATCTTTAATATCATCTGTATAAATTGTGCTCGTATCTACTGATTCTTTGAGAAACTTGTTGATCTCTTCTTCTTCTACAAATTTTTCATAAATATGAGCACAAATGAGACTTTCAGGTAAAATTATTTCTCCAACTAGATTTAGAGACCATCTTGCAGTATCATCGACTGTTTCTCGATCCTTGATTAACAGTGCATGTCGTATTTTAGATTTACCTTTAGAAACTTTAAGATGAAATGACATTGCCTGAGTATCAATACAAAAATTGCCATCGTTAACTGAAAAATGTAAATCCAAACGTTTACGATCCTCTGAAATATTCAAAGCACAGCCTAAAAAAGCACCTGTGAAACTTTCTGTAGCCATTAATATTTTTTTAAAAATTTTTTACTTATTCTCAATATGAAACAAATTGTTTATATGAGTTTCAGATTGATCAAAATACACGTATTTTAATTCATAGGAAAAAAAATTTAAACAAATTATATTTATTTGATAATTTATATTTGTGGTGGTTCAGAGACCTTTTGAAGTTTTTCTTTTAAAATTTCATGATGTTTTGCGACTATTTTTCTGATATTCATCAAAGAAATTCGCTGTTTCAATTTTGTGATTAATTCTCTGAGATCAAAATCTTTCAATCCAATAACCATGAGCCATTGCGCAAACATTTCAATTTGTATGTGTTTATCGTTAATTAAATTCTTAAATATAACTGTTGGTAATATTTTTACAATCAGGTGCGATCCCGTGTCTTTGACAAAAAAATCTTCAAGTTCAAGTGCAAAGAATTGATCATTTTCGAGCAATTTCTCAATCATACATAAAATTTGTAAAATGAAATAAGATAGAATGTCAATATTTGCCAATTTAAAATGTCTATATATGTTTGATAATGGCCAGAAATGATATTCTTTGTCTAAAATTTTACATTTTTCAGGTTGAACAGAGAAAAATTGCAAAGTTTCGCTGTCTTGATTGTCTAAATTGATTAAGCGCTTTGTGAAAAAATATTTATCTTTTGTAAGAATTTCTTCGGCTTTAAAACCATTTATTTCAAGTCCTATAACTTTGAATTCTTTATTATTGATAATGAATGTCAATCCAATATCAATATTTTGCTCAGAATTGTCTGTTTTTGTGTCAAATTCTTTAATGGTGTTGTCATGGTTATCATCTTGTGATTTAATTTTTTCTTTAAGGGCATCTTCAGGTACAAAAAGAAATGATTCATCCTCATTGATTAACTTTATTTTCTGATTTATTTCTGAAATTTGTTCAGGATTAAAAATTATTTCATTCTCACCAGATGTGACTGAATCTTGTTGCTCGTGTTCAGTACGTGATTCATTGTCGTTAACAATAAAATACGGTGGTGTTCCTAATTTTTCATCAAAACTGTTGTTTGTTTGCAGGACCATTCCTTCTTTTGATCCACAGGATAAAATTTCTTCCTTTGATCCACAGGATAAAATTTCTTCTTTTGATCCACAGGATAAAATTTCTTCCTTTGATCCACAGGATAAAATTTCTTCTTTTGATCCACAGGATAAAAAATCTACAGCCTCAAGGTTTTCAAAATGATTTCCTTTGGTTTTCTCCAGTGAATGATTCAAAATATCAATATGCTGCCGTTTTACATTCACAGTGGCTGCTATATCCTTAGAAAGTTTTTCAATGATACATTTAGAGTCCTCTTCTGGTTGAGAAACAAGTGTTTCAAAATCATTATCATGTGAAAGTAAAAGATTTAGCTCATGTATTGTAACATTCGAAAGAATTAAAAACTCAGAATCTGTTTCAATCCATTTCGGTTTTTCTTTTCTTGAATCGCCGATTTTTGTATTAGATTGTTCTAGTTTTGCACCTAATTCATGTTCATTTGTCAAATTTTGAACTGTTTCAACAATATTTTTCTCTTCAATTGATTTTTTAGTGTCATAAGACATCACATTTTCTGAATTTAAAATCATTTGGATATGTTTTCTCTCTGATAAGTCATTATTACGTTCAATACCAGAAAAAAATAGGTTCTTTAGATCATTCTGCTCGATGTCATTTAAATTGTTTATTTGTGTTTTATTATTTGGCTCAACTGTTGAAATTTGTGACTGATTTTTCTCTTTCCGATATTCTAAAAAACTAGATTTTTCGATTTCGGTATAAAATAGTTCATTTTTTAGTTGTTTTTCCTGTTTCTCAAATTTGCGACCGAAAACCGAGAATGTTTTTGGCAAAATGTCATGAAGTGAAGCAATATGTTGATTTCGCTCAATTTCATCAAGTTTTTCTAAAAATTCTTGTCGAAATTCGTCCGATGTATCTTGTACACTCGAATGATTTGGAAATTGTCCATTTTTCTGCTCTATCCAAATTCTACATTCGACAAGCTTTTCAAAATCAACGACTCTTTTTCTAATTCCACACTTCAAAATCTCAAGTGCAACTTTAAATCTTTGTTTGTCTATGAAGTGCTTTGTTAAAACGACATAGATCCAATAATGAAGTGTCCCAATATCGTAAAACACCATAAAGAAAATTATGTTGATATCTTTTTTAGATTTAAAAGTGGCACTTAAAAGATAAATATAGCTTGTATTGTTTCTGTTTTCTTGTGTATTTAATTTAAAAACTTGTTCAGAGACCGTCTCGTACGGTAAATTGAACATGAAAGGGGCATCACGACTTTGGAAAGATAATTTTTGAGTCATTTCAGGCGGAATTAAAAAATTTATAATCCTTTGACTTTTTGTATATTCAAATTCAACACAAAGTGAAAAATATCAATAATTGTGTTTATTAAGAAAGATTTTTTATCCCCGCCAGATAATACCACTCGTTTTATCAGGTTTATCCTTTTTGTTTGCAGAACCAGACGATTTACCACCACTCGTTTTCGATCCTTGAGAATTGTTCTCATCACCTGATTTGTTCAAACTTACAGACGATTTATCGCCACTTGTTTCTGGACTATCTAAAGGTGTAGACGATTTTTTGGTAGCTTTTGGTCCAGTGTTCTGATCAGATTGATTTTTGTTGGCATCTTTTGCATCACCATTTTTTTTGCCTTCATCTTTATTTTTTTCATTGCCTTTTTTACTATCATCAGCTTGAGCACCACCACTTTTCACTTTTGCACCTAATAATTTATAAATTTCTTCAATATCCTTTTCAATTTTATCCATTCTAGAAGATATTGTGTTTGAATTACTATTTTTTGAACCTCCTGTCATAAAAGCAGGCAAATCGTATTTCGTAAAGTAAAAAGATAACAAAATAGCAAATATTACAATTATAAATATTGCTTTATCGAACTTTGGCATTTTTATTTACAAACAAAAGATTTTTTTTATTTAAAAAATCTTGTAAAAGAAAATGAAGGCGTATCATTTCATAAAGTAGTTTTATTCTGAAAATTTTCAAATTGTAATGTGTATTTTATAACTGAGGTAACATGCCAGGCATAGGTGGCATCATACTTGATGGTTTTTGTTCATTGCTTTTCTGAGAGGTTTTTGGTGCTGCTGTACTACTACCGATTCCTAAAATTTTCTTAAACACTGCTAATTGTTGCTCAGCATGTGCCACTCGTCCATCCATCGGTGGTTTTTCGGTTTTCTTCGGACCACCTGTAAAAAAACTTGGCAAACCAAAATAATGTAAATAACAGCAACAAGTTACCGATAAAATAAAAATTATTAGAACAGATCTATCGAACAACTTGGCCATTTTGTTTTTGATCAATGAAAATATTTACATTCGTCAGATAAATCGAAAACAGAAACAGGTTTGTCATGAAATTTGATGTAAAATCTTCTTAAATTTCAAATTGTTTCACAAGACTTCTTAATTTCAAATTGTCAAAAAAATCTGACATTTTTTATCACAATCACTCGAATGTTTCATTTACAAAAACCTGAAAAGATCTGAGCCCCTGCCAAGATGAGATTCTTTCAGACGAACATTACATCAACAACTTTGACAGAGGGCGACATTTCAACTTCTCATGTGGTAATTGACTGTATAGACAGTGAAATGTCAAAATATCAACTGATGGTCACAGATTATTTTCCATATATTTACGTGGAAATAAAAAATACAGCACTAGAAATTGTCAATTTTCTCGAAACAAGAAATGTAACAGTTGAAAAATACAGACAGAGTGAAAAAATGAACATTTTTGGGTATCAAGAGAGTAATTTAAAACTTATTAAGTGTTTTTTCAGATCAGTTACACTTTTAAACTCAGCCAAAAAGGCACTTGAAAATCAATTTACGGTTTATAACGGAAATATACCGTTTTTAGTGCAATTTATGGTTGATTTGGACATCAAAGGAATGACGTACATCGATGTCAAAAAAATGAGCGATACTTTTGAAAGAAAAGAGAAAAATAACAAAGTTGGCGTAAATTTCTCATCTGCACTTGAAGAGCCCGAAAAATCTACATCTGATGAAAATCTTACCTTAATTTCTTCACCACTTGCAGGTACACCACTGGGTATAAAAAAATATATCTCATATACCGATATAAACAATGTGGACGACAATTCGTTGCCTTCTTTCAAAATTCTATCCTTTGATATTGAAACGACCAACAGAGAAAATAAATTTCCGGATGCTGCATTCGATCCGATCATTCAAATTGGTAACACAATAAAAATTGGAGAAGCAAAAGTGCAAATAATTTTTTGTGTTGGTCAAACGGCCTCAATTGATAACGCTGAAGTGAGATGGTTTAAGACTGAGAAAGAAATGCTACAGGCATGGCTAAAATATATTTTTATTTTAGATTATGATATCATTATGGGATATAACATAAATTTCTTTGATTTCCCGTATGTGATGCAACGTGCCAAACAATTTGGTTTAGGTCCATGTCTTTGCCGACAATATCTTGACAGGACTGAAGATGCAAAATTATTTAACAAAATCAATACTGAATTACAAACGGCAAAAACCACATCTCAGAATTCTTTAATGAGTCAAACAGCCATTACAATATCAGAGATTGAGAAATTACACAAAAATGAAAAAGATTTTGATTTCATCTATCATTCAATTGAAGACCGTCTCAAAGCCTGTAAAAGTTGTAAAGCTCTCAAAAAAGATGATAATATCGAATTTACTTCCAGACTTGTCATTGATATGATTCAGGTGATAAAAAAAAGTCACTCATTAAGAAGTTATACCTTGAACAATGTCTCACAACAAATATTGAACAATCAGAAGGAGGATATTCCGTATTATTTGATCAATTCACTTTTTAAAGGGGATGATAAGACACGTAGAAGAATTGCAGTTTATTGTTTGAAGGATACACTTTTGCCATTACTCATATTCGAGAAACTAGTCGTATTACTGACTGGAACAGAAATGGCCCGTGTATTGGGTGTGCCAATAAATTGGCATTTCAATAGAGGTATATCCATCAAAATATTTTCATTAATTCTGAGACAGGCAAAAAAACACAATTATGTAATACCGATTGTAAAATCAGAATCTGAAGGATATACAGGTGCAGTTGTCATTGATCCAGAGCGAGGATACTACGATGAACCAATTGCAGTTCTTGATTTTGCTAGTTTATATCCGAGTATAATCATTGCACACAATTTGTGTTATACAACACTCGTTCTTGCAAAAGATAAACACCGATTTACAGAAAAAGAGGCATCTAAAACACCTGTTGGTACGATGTTTATCAAAAAGAGCAAAAAAGATGGGCTTTTGCCGGTTATTCTTCAGGGTTTATTAAAAAAAAGAAAAGAAGTAAAAAAGATGATGGCAGATGAAAAAGATCCACTGCTCAAATCACTGATGAATGCGCGTCAAAATGCTTTTAAAACAGCAGCAAATTCTCTTTACGGTTTTACAGGTTCATCTATTAGTAAATTACCATGTCTTGACATTGGACAAACAATTACAGGTTATGGCCGTGAAATGATTGTTTTAACAAAAAATCACATCGAATCAAATTTTAATCCAGAAAAAGGTTATAAATTTCAAGCAAAGATCATTTATGGAGATACTGATTCTGTAATGATAAAATTTATAGGAAATGACATCAATACTGATTTTGTATTTGATATTGCAAGTAAAATGGCAAAAAGTGCTTCGAGTATATTTTTAAATCCTATAAAATTGGAATTTGAAAAGATTTATCAACCATATTTGCTTATGAACAAAAAACGGTACGCGGGTGTCATTGAAACACGTGAACAGGTACCTGCTCCACTTGATGAAAATGAAGACGAGGCAAAAAGAGTAAAAAAAATGATTACAATTACAAAACGTAGGATTGATACCAAAGGAATAGAAACAGTCAGAAGAGATAATTGCAAATTGGTAAAACATCTTATTGAAGAATCTTTGGATTTACTTTTAATGAAAAGAGATCCTGAAAAGGCCAAAAAATTTGTAAAAGATACCATTCGAGACCTTTATTTAGATAAAATCGATATGAGTATGTTGGTTATTTCTAAGACAATAAGTAAAAAATCATACTCAGCAAAACAGGCACATGTAGAATTGGCAGACAAGATGCAAAAAAGAGACAATGTTGTTGCAGAAATAGGTGATCGTATAGCATTTGTAATTATAGATAAAGGACCAAAAGTAAATGCATATGAGAAATCTGAGGATCCATCATATGCTTTACAGCACAATTTGGCTTTGGATATAAAATATTACATCGAACAACAAATCAGTAATCCAGTACAAAGATTATTTGAACCATTGATGGATAATGTAAATGAATTATTTGTAGGTGAACACACAAAAACACGTGTCAAATCAGGTACTATTGCCGGACCAATGGCAAAATTTGTGCAAAAGTCAGAGATGTGTTTATCTTGTAAAACTCGCGGTGCTATATTATGTAAATCTTGTGAGCCAAAATTTTTTGAAATTTATACTGAAAAAATGGAAGATCTGAGAAAAAATGAACAAATATTTAATAAATGTTGGCGAGAATGTCAACGATGCATCCAAAGTGTTTGCAGTGAAGTGATTTGTGCAAATAAGGACTGTCCAATATTTTTCAAACGTGCAAAAGCGCGTAAAAATCTGGATGAAATAACAAATGATGTGAAAAAACTGGAATCCTTAAGTTGGTAATAAAATTTTGAGTTGTTCTTTAAGTTGGTAATAAAATTCTGAGTTATTCTTTAAGTTGGTAATAAAATTCTGAGTTATTCTTTAAGTTGGTAATAAAATTCTGAGTTATTCTTTAAGTTCATTATTTTTTTTGTTTTTGTACGAAATGTCACCCTCATTGTCATGGACAGATACAAAAATCTGATTCAGAAAGAAATTGAAAAAAACTCAAAAATTTTAATAACGAGTCCTACAGGTACCGGTAAATCGACATTTATTCCGCAAATTCTTTGTGAAAAATGGCAAAATAAAAAAATAGCACTTATTCAACCAAGAAGACTCGCAGTTTTGAACATCTACAGTTTTTTAAGCAAAAAAATGAAAATAAACTATAAAATAAGACATTTTAAAAAAATTAACAAAGGTGCTAATCTTACTGTTATGACAGATGGTATTTTTATACGTGAAATTTTAAATGGAAAAACTTATGATTTTGTTATAATTGACGAGGTTCACGAAAGAAGTTTACGAACTGAATTTTTGTTACTTTATTTACAAAAAACAGCAGTAGAAAAACTCATTTTTATGTCAGCCACTATATCAAGCAACACGATCGAGTCATTTTTCAATTGCAAAAGGCTAGATTTAAAGATTAAAGGTTTTAAATCAGAAATATTTTATGAGAAAGAACCAGTGCCTGATTATCTATTTGCTGCTTATTATAAAATTAAGAAAATTCTCACAGATGACACGGTCAAAAATGAAAATCACAAAGACATTCTTGTGTTTTTACCAGGCGAAGACGATATCATTGAGTTAAAGAAAATGCTCAGACGCCTTGGCATCGATGCAATGATGGTCTATTCGAATGCAACGTATTCTGATGATAAAAAATCAGAAAAATTTCAGCCTGAAGGTGAAAAATTTCAGCCTGAAGGTGAAAAATCTCAGTCTGAAGATAAAAAATCTCAGTCTGAAGATAAAAAATTTCATTCTGAAGGTGAAAAATTTCAGTCTGAAGGTGAAAAATTTCATTTTGAAGATAAAAAATTTCAGCCTGAAGATGAAAAATTTCAGTCTGAAGATAAAAAATTTCAGTCTGAAGATGAAAAATTTCAGTCTGAAGATGAAAAATTTCAGTCTGAAGATAAAAAATTTCAGTCTGAAGATGAAAAATTTCAGTCTGAAGATAAAAAATTTCAGTCTGAAGATGAAAAATCTCATTCTACAAAACAAGGGACTGATTTTAAGATAGCAGAAAAGTCCATCAATTTTAACCTGAACGACCTCTTTGTTCAACGGCAAGACAATAATCTAAAAGTTATTTTAGCAACCAATATCGCAGAGACCTCCGTCACCATACCTAATATTAAATATGTTATTGATACAGGTATGCAAAAAACTAAAATATTCCAAAATTTTAATTATCTTGGCATGCAGGCTATCAGCAAGGAAAGTGCAGAACAGAGAAAAGGTAGATGTAACCGTATTACTGATGGCATTTGTTATAGGCTCTACACAGAGGAAATGTATCAAAAATTAGATAATATGGTACCTGAAGTACTACGTTGTGACCTTTCTGATCTTATTTTATGGCTGCTATCAGTTAAAATTGATCCATTTCACACAAATTTTATCTCGATACCATCGAAGCAGAATATAGAAAGTGCTTACAGATTTTTATTCAACATTGGTGCTATATGTTTACAAAATATAGAAAATCAGGTCAATAAAACAAATAAAAAGTATCATAGTAAGATTCTAGAAAGGTTCAATAAAAAATGTAAAGCACAACCACCAGAAAATGATCAAACCATTATAACAATCTCAAATCTTGGTCGTCAATTGCTGAAATACCCATTAGATATAAATATTGCTTATTTCTTTCATATAGCAAATGAGATGAATTGTGGTATTAGTGCTTCAAAAATCATTGCGTTGATTTCGGAGGAAAATCACAATTTCATTCAAAAGCCAAAAATTTGTGACATTTTATCTCTTTTAGAACTGTTTGATTTGTTTATCGGTGAAAATCAACAAGAGAAAGAAAATGAACAACCATTTCAAGATTCAAAACTGATTGAAAGCACGATTTCACAAAAAAAAGATCAAAAGTTCAATTTATACGATTATCTTAAAGAAAAGAAAATCAACATCACTGCTTTAAAACGAGCAGTTTTAACACACGAGCAATTATTAAAATTTGCACAGGGTGATCAGACAAATAAAATAGAAAAAGCATTTTATCAAGCATTTAGACATAATCAAACTGTAAGATCTGAATTAAATGGTCAATATAATACATTAAATGGTGAAATTGTGCATGTGCATCCAACATCTTATTTCTTTAAGAAAAAAGAGAACCGATTGGTGTTTGTTGATGTAATTTGTACGAACAGACCGTATATGCGGATTGTCGGTCGATGCTTTGACGAATAATTCAAAAATGCATTAAACTGCTGTTTTTATGCAAATTATTTTGAAAATTTATTTTTGAATTCTCTTTTAAAGAACTGAATATTTAAAAAATTTATTTTTGAATTCTCTCTTAAAGAACTGAATATTTAAAAAATTTATTTTTGAATTCTCTTTTAAAGGACTGAATTTGTGAATTAATTTATTTTTGAATTCTCTTTTAAAGGACTGAATATGTGAATTAATTTATTTTTGAATTTTCTTAAAGGCCTTTCAACCGTGAATTTTTATCGATTCGAGTCTTTTTATAACTTTATTTTGTTTTATTCTTCAACCCCTGAGCATGTTTCTCAATCAACAGGTGGACCAGCAATTAAATCAACAGGTAAAAGATATAGAAAATGAGATTAATGGCTCTTTTCTCATTGCAAACAATTATGATGAAAATAATCAGATCAAACTTAAACAGCGCAACGATGTCTTCTTAGAAGGTCTTGACGACTTAAACGATAACGATCTTGGTTTTCAGCCCATTATCACAAACCAAAACAAAGAATCCAGAAATTCATTAACATCAGAATTTTTCAAAAGTTCAAAATTTGACAATCTACTTAAAAATTCGCACAACAACGAACAACCGAGTGAAAGTGGTTCATTTTTTAATCTGCCATATTTCAAATGGCCACTTGTCAACCTAAAAGAAGATGAGAACAACCTAAGAGAAGATGAGAACAATCAGAAAGAAGATGAGAAAAATCAAAAAGAAGAAAAGAAAGTTGAAAATCATGAAAGTTCAAAGGGAAATGTGTTACAAGAGAAAAACGTATTTTTTAAAAAAAGAGAAAATTTATCTGAAAAAGAACCACAATTTGAGATCAATAAAGAAAAAACAGCTGTTAAAAGTGAAACGGACCAACAAAAACCTGATAAATCTGGATGTAATGAAAATTTGACAATTCAAATGTTACAATCAGAGCTAAATAAATTGAAAGAGACTCATAAGAGAATGTTTGCAGTGAAAGGTAAAATATATCAGGCCGTAGAAAAAGAAATAGAAAATTTTAAAAGACAAATTCAAGATCAGAGTGATGAAAATTTGAAAATCTACAAAGAAGAAATAGAAAAACTAAGATTTGAAAATGAAAATTACAAAACTGAAATAAAAAATCTTAAATCAGAATGTGAAAAATATAAAATTGTCTATAACAAATTGAAGATAAAATTTAAGGAAATTGTTACTAAAAAATGAAATGATAGAAAAATGAATTCATTGAGTTTATGCATTAATTTTAATGTGTTAATTTTTTAATGCATCAATTTTAATGTGTTAATTTTAATGCATCAATTTTAATGCATTTTTATTTTAATGCATCAATTTTAATACATTTTTATTTTAATTCATCAATTTTAATACATTTTTATTTTAATGCATTTTTTCAGAAACTTTTTTTTGTCGATTTTTTCAGTAAAACAAAAATGACCCTCATAAAACAATTAAAAAAACGAGATGCGACAAATTCTTCCAGAAAAGAAAAAAATGCGCTTAAAACAACCACAATTTTACCAAAAAATCGACAAAAAAATGAATTTGTTCAAACATCTACAAAATTATTCATTTTTATACGATGAGAAGACAAACGAAAAAATCAAAGATTTTAGAAGAAAGAAACAATTGGAGGATTATTTTGTAAAAAAAGGGAAGAAACGATATTTTAATAACAAAAGAGATAAAGAATTGTGGGAAATGATGACTACGGGACGCAGACAAAAATAGAAACACAATTTAATAATTTTAATCGATAACATATCTAAAAAGAGAAAAATTGATAAATTTGACTTCTTATTTTGTTTTTATCGAGCCCCCTTCAATTTGAGCTTTCAGATCAAAGGGTGTCTCAAAATTCTCTTTTCTTCTTGAGACTCAAAGAAGTAACAGTATTTTTTTCATTGCTATATCAATTAAATCATTACAAAAATCTTTATAACAGAAGAATATTCTGAACCATTACAAAAATCATTATAACAGAAGAATATTCCAAACCATTACAAAAATCTTTATAACAGGCAAAATTCCAAACCATTTCATAAATCTTTATAACAGAAGAATATTCCAAACCATTTCATTCATCTTTAGACAGTAAGAAATATTTCTTTCTTTATAACAAAAGAAATATTTCTTAAATCTGTAAACCAAAAGAATATTCTGAACCATTTCATAAATCTTTATAACAGGCAAAATTCCAAACCATTTCATAAATCTTTATAACAGGCAAAATATTTCTTTCTTTATAACAAAAGAATATTCTGAACCATTTCAAATATTTGTTTATCAAAATGCTAACCAAAGGCTCATTTGGTTTTAAACTCATTCTAAATGCCATGTCAGTCATTTATCCTTCTATGTTCTTTTATACTTATTTTGTTATAACATTTACACATATGAAGAATCTTTGTAATGATAAAACATATTTGATTGTTTTTTTCTTCTCAAATTTGTTATCTTTCTATATCATATGTGTTTATTGTAAATTGATTTTAGATGGTAAAAAGAATAGAATTCATCGAAAATATAGAGATCTAGATAAACTTTTAGAGGAAAATGAACGATTTATTCAATTAGAAACGAGACTAAGTGTACCATTTGAAGAAAAAATGATAAATAGTGAAGAATCAACGGATGTATCACAACAATTCAATGATATTTTAAAGAAATACGATCTATCTTATGAAATTAAAAACGATTCTGATTATAAAGAGACAGTGGACATGGTCATTAAAACATCTGAACAGCCAAAAGAAGACGTAGTTTCAAAAACCAGTTCATCCCATTCAGATCTTATGATTCTGACAGATCATTCTGAGTTTAGCACAGGAACGGAGACTGTGGCATCGAATATTGATTTAAATCTGTCTGAAACCACAGCACAGACTGAAAGTAACACAATAAAATCTGAAAATAACAGAGTAAAATCTGAAACAATAGCACAGACTGAAAATAACAGAGTAAAATCTGAAAATAACAGAGTAAAATCTGAAAGTAACACAGTTCAATCTGAAAATAAAACAGTTCAACAAGATAAGTCAGCACAGACCGAAGATATCACAGTGAAATCTGAAAATAACAGAGTAAAATCTGAAAGTAACACAGTTCAATCTGAAAATAAAACAGTTCAACAAGATAAGTCAGCACAGACCGAAGATATCACAGTAAAATCTGAAAATAACAGAGTAAAATCTGAAAGTAACATAATTCAACAAGATACCACAGCACAGACCGAAAACAACACAGTGAAATCTGAAAATAACATAATTCAAAAAGATAAGACTCAATTTCTCAAAAATCAATCAAATCTTGAACAACCATCAAAAACAGACACAAACATTCCAATGACAACTGAATTTCATAACCATCCAATAGTAAAATATACTGAACAGCAGCAATCAAATCAACAGAATAATGTTATTTTTAATGAAGCGTTTTTAGAACAAACATTACAGGTACAAGATAAAAAGGTTAAAGTGTGTAAAAATTGTGATGTGTTAAAACCACCACGTGCTCATCATTGTTCTATTTGTAATGTTTGTTATTTTAAAATGGATCATCATTGTACATTTTTAAATATTTGTATTGGTCTTAAAAATTATAAAACTTTTTTACTTTTTCTTGGTTCAAATACCATATTTTCATTTGGTAAGTTAATAATTTTCTTTTTTGAAATATTTCATGGTAATAATACTTTATCACCAATTTATTATATTATTGGTATAATATTATCATTTTTATTACTTTTTATATGTGGTTCATTGTTTATTTTTCATCTTAAATTAACTGGTAATAATGAGACTTCAATAGAATATTTTGCAATTCAAAATGTTGCTATGGGTGACTATTTTGAAGATAAAGGTTTTCAAGAGGGACCATTAGCACAAGAATGGATACCAGAGATACAACGTATTAAAAATTTACATGACAATAAATATTTTAGAAAATGGATTAATCCTTATAATATAGAGTTAAGAAATAATTTTTTACAGGTTTTTGGATCAAATTGGTATGTCTGGCTAATTCCGTTTTATACTGGGACAGTAGATGGTTATTACTTTCCTAAAAATGGACTCTATTCAAGGGGGTCATAAAAATGAACTAGGGGTTCATGATTTTGACTTGTATTTTCTCATAAAAAATGAACTGTATTTAAAAGGTAAATTTCAACCATTGATTGTATTTTTTTATCAACCATTGATTGTATTTTTTTATCAACCATTGATTGTATTTTTTTATCAACCATTGATTGTATTTTTTTATCAACCATTGATTGTATTTTTTTATCAACCATTGATTGTATTTTTTTATCAACCATTGATTGTATTTTTTTATCAACCATTGATTGTATTTTTTTATCAACCATTGATTGTATTTTTTTATCAAACATTGATGGTATTTTTTAAAGGCAATCATAAAAATGAATTGTTTTTAAAGTTAAACAAATCTTAATTCTTTTAGTTCAATTAGTTCAATTTCTTATGAAGACATTTTGGTACCTGATTTAAAAATTTATACAAAAATGGACAAACATCCACTATATTTTGATAAAAGATAATAAATTTGTACATTTTTAATTTCATAAATATAGTTTAAGAAAATAATTTTAATTTATCACAAAAATATAAATAACATATGATTTTTTATACCCATTTTTCTGTTTAAGAATATTCAAATACGAGATTATAACACACCATACTGTTATCTAAATTAGAAGCATCTTTCATATTTTTAAATCCTTTTTATTACAAGATACTCTTTTTCATAATTTATACAGCCTTTTTCAGAAGATACTCTTTTTAAAAATTTCTAAGTTTATTTATTACAATATTTTAAGTGACTTTACCGTATTTTCTAAGTTTATACAGCCTTTTTATTACAAGACACTCTTTACCACAGGGCGGCCGTATTTTCTGAGTTTATTTATTATACAAAGAGATTTTAAGTAAATTGACCTACAAATTCACAGAAACTAAAAGATGAAAAGAAGGCACTCTTTACCAATAAGATTGCTTTACTCTGCACTCTCAATCACATACCCTTTAATAACAATTTATTCATATTTTGTATTTGTTGGTAAATATTGTATACTGGCACAGGCATTTGATTGTGTTGTTGTTCTGATTTATTTTTTGATATTTCATCTTCTTTTAATTTTTAACTTGATTTTTTATATGAGAATTTTAGGTATTGATGATACTTCCACAGCAAATAGATTTAAAGGAAAAGGTGTTGATAAAAAATATTTAGAAAAATCATTTTTTAATCCTTTTATTTATCAAGAAATAGAATCTAAAAAAAGAAAAATGTTAAAAAAATGTGATGTTTGTCAAACTTATAAACCACCTCGTGCTCATCATTGTACAATTTGTAACAAATGTTTTTTAAAATATGATCATCATTGTTTATTTTTAGGTGTTTGTATAGCATTTTATAATTATAAGTTTTTTTACTTATTTTCATTAACATCTATAATTTATAATATTTTTGTTATAACATTACTTATGATAAATTTATTAAGAAATAAAATATTAAAAACCAATCCAAAGGTACATTTTATAATGTGTATATTATCTTCATCAATTATTTTAATATTTTGTTTAAAAAAACTTATAAAACATTCTTTTAATATTTCTAGAAATGAAACAACTACAGAAGCAATTTCATTGGATGCTTTTTACAGAGGAGACCAGGGTCTTGTCTATATTTTCCAAGAAGGATTACTTGTCACACAAGAAGAAATTTTTGATCGACCAGTTATGAATCCTTATAATTTAGGAGTAACAGAAAATTGGTTACAAATATTTGGTAATGAATGGAATACCTGGTTATTGCCAATAAGTACGACACCTGGTGATGGAATTAACTATCCTAAAAGATGATTTTGTTTATAAAATTTTGAAACAAAGGAGATGCACAAAATATTTTGATAAGAGAATTTTAAAATGAATTTTTAAAGTGAAATTTTTACAGTTTTTAAGGTTAAAAGTGAGTTTTTTAATTTTTCACAGTTTTTAAGGTTAAAAGTGAATTTTTTAATTTTTAAAGTGATAATTCCAAGGTTAAAAACATCATCTTGTGAATTTAAGAGGTAATTTCATTTGATCAATGGCATCATGCCTTTGTTGGACTGCTTTATGGCAAACATAGTTATAAATTATTCAACTGGGATGTTCTCTGCCGCTCTTTATCCTTTGTGTTGACTTATCATGGTAATTCTGAGAGGTTCAGCTCGAATTTTGATGGACATACGACAATCAATCTGTCGTAGTCAATCTATCAGATACATCAGTTATTATAATCTTATCTTATATGAATCATATCCTTATAAAGACTAAGTTAGTGTATGGATTTGAAAGAGTTAGACAGTTCATTCTATGACATATCTATTTTTGTGAAAAGATCTATTCTTGAAATTACTTTTGTGAATTGATTAAAATATTTAACAGCTTACGAAAAGAAAACAATCCAGATATCTTATTGCTGTTCAATATGATACAAATTAAGCTATAAATTGTGTTATGTGATAAACGCTATTCTTAAACAAAGAGAAGTATTGTTATTATTGTTGGACAAAATGATATGGATTCTCTTTATCAATGGTGTGACGTCATTGATGACGTAATCATCATTTTATGATCAAAGATATCAGATACTCTTTTATTGAATTATCTGAAATAAAGTATAAAAGGAATTTGATTTGAATAAATAAGTTATTTTTATGAAAGATAAATATTCTATTATTGGCTCTGAAGGCTTAAATTCCTACCATTATAATGGTTGTTTTTCATCTTCAGTCCATTGTCTTTTTCGAGATGGTCAAGAAAACCTTACTTATGGTAAAGAAAAAGGCGCGTAACCAGAAGCAATACCACATGTTTCATTTTTATGATTGTTAATACAATGTTTTAAGAATAAATTACTTAATTTACAAATTGTGCACTTTTTAATTTATAAAATATGATATTATCGGTTTATTTCATGAATTTTTTTCAACAACACAAATTTAGTCTGAAAAATTACCATTCACACAATCAAATTAGAAAACAGATGAGAAAAGAACAAAGTGGTCTGCTGGTTTATTTCATGAAAAACAATTAAAACTTGACAGTAAAACCTGAGGGTGATCAAGAATTCACATATTCAAAATGAATCTAATTTGTAATTAAAGCGTATTCTTGTCAAAATTTACAAAAAATGATAAATTTATCGTTTGTTCAAAAGAAAAGTAGTCGTACAATTAACATCTGGATTAATGAACAATCCATATGATGTATGTCTACAATCATCTCAAATTGATAAAAATGTTTAAAAAAACATCAATGTTTTTATCATGATAGATAAAAAAATCAGCATCTTCTAAAAACAGTAGTTTTTTTAATTTTTTTTCAGACCCCTCAAGGATGTCAAAGATCGAAGACATACAAAATAAAGAATCAGATCAGTTGACAGAGGAAACGTACTATTTACAACGTAAACAGCACATACAAGAACTTAAAGAAGAAAATGTCAATGTTTATCCTCACAAATTTTCAATTACGCACAGCACAAGAGATATAACAGAAAAATATACAGAAAAAAAACCAAGCACAAAGACAGATGATAAAGTATCAATTGCTGGTCGTATTATGAGCATTCGTGATCTTGGCTCTATCCTTTTTATGAATTTGTTATATGATGGTGTAACAATACAAATTGTCTGCTCATCTAAGGATCCGAAAATCAAAGAAAATTTTTCAAATATCAAAAGAGGTGACATCGTTGGATTGTCCGGTTTTGTTGGTTGGACAAAAACAGGACAGTTGAGTGTTTTTACAGACGATATTCATGTTTTATCACCATGTGTAAGAACTCTGCCAAGTGAATATTACGGTCTTAAGGCATCGGAGACAATTTATAGAAAGCGATATCTTGATCTTGTCATGAATGCAGAATCTCGACAAAGATTTTTGAACAAAAGCAAAATTTACACTTATCTTCGTAATTTTCTGGATTCAAAAGGTTTTATCGAGGTTGAAACACCGATGATGAATCAAATTGCAGGTGGTGCTGCTGCCAATCCATTTGTAACTTATCATAACGATCTTAAGATGAATTTATATATGAGAGTTAGTCCAGAACTGTATTTGAAAGAGTTGATTGTAGGTGGAATGGAACGAGTCTACGAAATTGGTAGACAGTTCAGAAATGAGAGCATTGATTTGACACACAATCCGGAATTTACATCCTGTGAGTTCTATATGGCATACGCTGATTATTATGATCTAATGGATATGACAGAAGAATTGCTCAGGGGTATGGTCAAATCACTCTTCAATGGCGATACAAAGGTTAAATATCATCCAGAAAAGCGTGAAAATCGACCAGATGCCGTTACAATTGATTTTGGACCATCTTTTAGGCGAATTGACATGCTTGAGGCACTCTCACAAGCCACAGGCATCGAATTGACAGGTGCAAATATCGAATCAAAACATCAAGATTTGTGCAATTACCTCGATACGCATGGGATTGTCTGCGAACAGCCCCGTACACTCGCAAGAGTCCTAGACAAATTAGTTGGTGAATATATTGAACCTGATTGTATAAACCCAACATTTATCATAAATCAGCCGGTTGTCATGTCACCATTGGCGAAATGGCATAGGACTAAGCCAGGGTTGACCGAGCGATTTGAACTATTTATAAACGGAAAAGAAATTGTTAACGCCTATACAGAATTGAACGATCCAGCAGAACAAAGATTAAGATTTTTAGAACAATTAAAAGATATAGAAGCAGGTGACACAGAGGCTATGGAAATGGATGAAGATTTCTGTGTTGCATTGGAATACGGTTTACCACCAACCGGTGGATGGGGCATTGGCCTTGACAGACTAACAATGTACCTGACCAATGCAGCCAATATCAAAGATGTCCTTTTCTTCCCAGCAATGAAACCAGAAAATTAAAGCAGTTTTGTTTTTTTAATTCTTTTTCTCATTTGTTTTCCTGATTTGATTGTGTTTGTATGGTGAGTTTTTCAGAATAAATTTTTGTTTTTTAAAAAAAAAATTTTAATTCTATCGTTTTTTTTCTGTTTTAAGTTTCTTGTGACGAATGACATGTTCAAACGGGACAATAAATGTCTCTTTGTTCCACCGATCCATGTTACTTAGCTTTATTGTTATGAATCTGTCTTTTAGGGTTCTGGTGTACAGACTGAGATTTTCTGAGTGGTTCAGCCAGATGTTGTTTTTATAGTAGCAGTCGATAATGTCATCCAGTGATAAGAACATGGAGGGCAATTACAGCAAATATTTCGAATTTGAAACAGATTTCAAGACTGAGTGATCTTTGTGTCATTTTCTGGAAATCATCAGAAAACGTACCTTAAATTCTCGATTTATTTTACCCCCCGAAAATGTCTCAAAAAGAAAAATCTGTGTTTTTACAATCTGAGCTGTCACTTGAGGAAGAATATGATTTAATTTTTTCAAATATTAAGAAAGAGGAAGAGAAAGAAGTGCGTAAACTTATTTTTGGCAACAAATTACTACCTGCATCTGAAAATCTAGAACCCACAAATTTTGAAGTGAAAAATTCACAAAATAATTTGGTTGAGTCAATTCTTACAGCTTTTTTTGCAAATCCATTATTTTTTACCATGATAGAAAATGTAGAGGATAAAATTAATCATTCAAAAGTTTACACACCGTTCTTGTGTAAATTATCTCACTATAAAAGATTTTTACTCTCATTCTCTGACAATATTAGAGATTCTGAAAAAGAGCAAACAAATGAATCAAATGGCTCACAAGATTCACCACAAAAGAAAAAACACACAATTAAAAACCCCTTTGCTTTTGATACCACTGTCAGTGCTTTAGGTGATGAGCCATCTCAAATTTACCGTAGTATTCTTAAAAAGGCACATCTTGATTTTGTAGACACCCACTATTTCGAACAAGAAGACTGGAATTCCACAAAGAAAAAAACTTACAAATTTGACAAAAAACTTTTCAAAGAATATTCGCCAATTGTTGAAATATTTCATGGTGAATACGAAGGAACAATCAACAAACAGCCGTTTAAAATCACTAAAGACTCAATTCAGTTACAGCCAGATACATTTAAGAAAGAAGCAAAAGGCCAAACCAAAACATATGCCAGCTCACATCTCAAAGAAACTGTGACTGTTGAACCTAAAAGGCACGATTCAGTTGCAATAAATGATTGTATCGAGCATGCACTCGCAATCGAGAACATTGAGATCTCAAAATATCCACTTATACTGGTAATAACTTCCAATTCTAATCATCCAATTAAATTACTCGATAATCTACAGCTTAACAAAAGAAATTACAATCTGAATAGTTTTATCACTAAAGAAGAGAATAAACCAGTTTTGTACTCAAAAAACAAAAAAGGTGAATGGACAACTGGTGAAAAAATCATTGAGAAATTGAGCAAACAGGACATGTCATTGTTGATGGCATTCTATCAAATTGACAAAATGATGCAATAGTGTTTTCTTTCAGATTGAGAAATAAATTATGATAATTTTGAATGATTTGGTAATTTTTTTTCTTTTTTAGTATTCAGCAAGCAGATATTTGAAAATCACTGCTAAAAATGTTTATTTTACATTTTTTTTGAATTCTTGACAAAATCCAACATTTGCATATCCAAATGAACTTTCTGGGATTCTTGGAAAAATTGAGTCAAAATCCAACATTTGCATGTCCAAATGAACTGCGATACCCTTGAATTTCAAGATTAAAAAATTCAAACTTTGACATCTTGTCATTGAAACTTTTATCATCCATAAGGAAAGATGATTGTCCTTATCGTGTGGAATTTGCATTCAAAAAACACAGTGGATATAGTACTTTATTACTTACCTTCCTTATGTATTCTAATCTTTTGATACTGTCAAATATTATCGGGGTCTGAAGGGTCTCTTCTTTAAATACACGTTTTATCAATATGATGTCATTAGTGAACTGTAACAGTGATAAAAAGAGGTCGGATCAGTGAGTGACTTACGTGCGATTCCAATTGTTTGTTTTATTCTAGAATAGATCTATTTAATCGATCAAATTGCTTCTGAAATCCATGAAACTTTATCTAGTTAAATATTTCTAATCACATGGTTCAATAATCAAATTTAGTGTTAAATATGTCAAATTCATCTGATTGATCTTGATATATGTTGTGTCATTGAAAATAGTACAATTCAGTTTTTGCAAAATTCTAGAATAACATTTTAAAAGCTCTTTGCCACATATAGCACTTTTCTAGCCCTGCCAAATCTTATAAATATATTTACCGGCATACACAAATAGAAAAAAAAATCTTGAAAACTAAAAATCTCTAAACCCCCAATAAATGAGACAGTCAGTTGAGAATCATAGCACGGAGACAAACAGTGAAAATTCTACCAACAATCAGACAAATGTTGTTGTAAAAAATAAGAATCTTGTTGATGAAAATGAGCCAGTCAATCCATTCAAGAGAATCAAGCCAAATGTCCAGGAAGAAGAAACTGTAATAGAAAAAGAAGAAAATCATTCAGAAAAAAAGAAAGAAACACTTTCCTGTGCATTTTGTAATAAGAAACTAAAAATGTTTTTTTATTTCTCATGTAAATGTAAAAAAATTTTTTGTGTCAATCATTATTTTTTTGATAAACACAATTGTAAGTTCAATTATAGAAAAGAAGAGAGTAAAAAATTGAAAGAAATGATGCCAAAAATTGTAAATGATAAAATACGACGTGCTTAATTTGAGAATGATTAAAGAAAACTGTGATTATTTTTTTGATTTTTAAACTAAAATAAATCGCTTTTTAAAAATTATAATTTATTACTTAGATCTTCGTATATTTCTCATTCTCGAAGATATAGAGTGGCTTAATTTGCATGTGCTCGTCATCCATTTTAAGTAATTTGATGACTTTTTTGTGTTTTTTCTCATCAAGCACAAAATCTTCATTGATTTTAAGATGTCCGTTTTCTTCGTAAACTGGAATAAATTCGATCAGATTCTTTCTGAGAGTAGTGTTAATTGGTTTATTGTTGATTTGTAGGATGCCTGCTTTGATAATTTTCACACTTTTCTCTTTGTTATAAGATGTAAGTGTTTCTAGAATAGAATTTGTATCAAAATTGGTAAAAATAACGAATGTGTTGGCAGTCAAAGCTGCTGTAAACTGCTTATCGTGTTTTTCGAAAGCCTTTTTGAGTAGTGTTTTCTTCCCAAAAATGATTTTTGAGTGTTCTCTGAATTTTTCTCTCAAAAGATGCAACAATTTTGTTCTAACAGGTTCCATATCACAAATTATCATGGATTTATAAGAGGATTGTGTTTCTCGAATAGTTAAAAGTTGTTTTTCGTTTTTTTCTCGCTTACTGACAAGTGACTTGGGCATTTTAAGATGAAGGGGGTTTTTGATGAATTAATTCAAGGGCAAAAAAATTTATGAATCAGTAAAATCGCTAAACAAATATTTGAAAGCTAAAAAGTCTTTATTGAAGTTTTTATGGTATCATTTGAATTATAATAGGTCTTATAAAAGACAAAATAGGCCATATCTATTTAATTCAGAGGCTTAGAGTTACAATTGCCCTGCTCATAAGGAATTTGCATTTCAAGAGCCTGGCGAACAAAAACCGACTTCAAGTATGGTGCTTTATTGTTTTTAGTACTTTTCCTATGTGTTCTGTTGATTTGTCTCGATCTATCATCCTGAATATTCTTTGAGTTCGAAGGATCTCTCCTTAAATACATGATTTATCAGTATAACGTAATATGTCAACAAAGGATGAGCTGTAACATAGATAAAAAGATGACGGATCGGTGAGTAACTAACGTACGGTCAGGACAAATTGCAAATATATCATATTGGATATAAAAAAATACATTAGATTTTCAGAGAAATATATCTTGCATTCATATAAAAATAGAAAAAAATGACATGCCACGATTTGAATAACTTAAGATAATTTCATTGGTTCACTTGTACAAATCAAGATCTCTCATTTTTAAAACATCTATAAAAACAATATAAATAAAGTACCCTAAGTATGGTTAAAGGCGCTTTTTATTTCTTCAACAGTGAAGCACGACAAAAAAAAACATAAAAAATTTTATTGCAAGGTGGACTTTAACACGAAAAAAAAACAAAACCAGCACATAACCAAAGAATGAAAAATGTAAGCCATAATAGTTACCACGATAAATTCCAGTGTAGACGAAGATTGGTAATATATCAGCATTGGAGTAAAAATCACTTCTGGTAAAAATAAACATTCAAGACCTCTTTCGAAAAATTTATACAATGGAATACCATTTATCATTGATTGTTCATCTTTATTTGTCAAATTCTGAGTTTGTATGAGATCCTTTACAGCAAATAACTGACAAATAAATATGGCAAGTGGAAAAATCTTTTTGAAGTGCATTTTTCTTTTTATAACTTTCTTAGGGGTCTTGCTAGTGATCAAATTTATAGCAGTGATGACGTCATTACGATAGTTTCAAAAACTCACATTTTATTTTTTGAAAATAAAATTAACTTTATTGAAAAATAATTATAATGTGATTTTTTACGAACTTTGTGATTTCTGATTTATCAATTTTTACGAAAATTATTTACAGCAGTAAAATATGATAGGGTTCACTTCATGTTGAATATTTGTTTGAAGAAATTATATGACAAAATCTTTCGTAAATTCTTCATTTGTGATAAAATTTACAGATGTGACGCTTTGATAAATGTTGTACAAACCGTCAAATCATTAGATGTTCAAATTATTTGACCGAACTGTATTGCAATGTGATTAGATTAAAACCATAATTACTGATAAATTAGTATAAATAGCTGTTGAATAAATTAACTTACTTTTGAAATGACAAAACACTCCTTTCACAAAAAGAAATTGGAATCTTATCGTTCAGCAAAAGACTGTCCTTACCATGAGTTGAGAACTATCAGTCAATTTTACCTCCTTTTCTGTTACAGCTCATTGTTTTATCAAGAATCACGTAATTTTGATAAATATTATATAGAAGGAGGGTGCCGAGGTACTTTCCTCCTTTATAAATCACAAACAAAGATACGTTTATGACAAATGAAACAGACTATAGAAAGAAGACTCTGTGCACAACCTAAGGTACCATACCTTAAATCAGTTTTCGTTCACAATGATCTTATAATGTTAATTTCACATGATCAAAGGTCAGATGTCGTGGCTGTCATGACTGTGACAGTCAAACCTACGAAAAACAGAGCTGTTTTTGTGTTATGACGTCATTCTGATAAATGATGTATTTAAACCAGAATCCACCGAGCCCCTAAAAAAGTTCAGATGACAAACTATGACAACCACAGATATAATGTCAATGATCACCAAGGGAAGAATCTGAGTGCCACCAACATTAAATTTCCTAATTTGAAATCAGTTTTCATTCGCAATGCTCTCGGGAAGCCAATTTCCAACGAGCAAGGCAGTGACCCACTATGTTCTGGCGCTATATGATGTCGGAGCCTTGCTACTATAAAAGCAATTCTTGGTTGTCCCCCTCAGAAACCACCATCTCAATACATAAGAACCCTGCAAGATAGATACATGGCAATAAAGCTAAGTAACATGGGTCGGTGGAATAAAGAGACTTTTATTCCCTCATTCTTCGTTAGCAAGTCCATCAAGGACATGGCGATCCCCTTAGAAGGATCATGACAATACTTCAGCCTCGACATATAGGATATGATGGTAAGGAGAAATGTATC
Organism: Pseudoloma neurophilia; assembly: GCA_001432165.1. NCBI lineage: Eukaryota > Fungi > Microsporidia > Pseudoloma > Pseudoloma neurophilia. The sequence goes on from LGUB01000002.1 coordinate 70,016, forward strand.
AAGCAGGTGGAATAAAGGGGCATTGATTGAATCAATTTAAGTTTGTTGGTCCCTTGAACAACCAGTCCAATGCTGACATGATAAACATATGATCAATTTTGAGAATATTATCTAATAGTTATTCTTTTATGATTTTATATTGTCTGTACCTCTACATGACACCTTATCACTAATCTATCAGACACATCAGTTGTTATGATCTTATGAAACATATGACGACATCACATCCTATAAAGACTAAGTAAGGGTGTGATAATGAAAGAGTTAAAAAACAGTTCTTTCTTCGACAGTTATTATTTTATATATGTTGGAAAAATCTGACTGTATCTAATTTTATAAAATTATTTAGATTTTACTTTATTTAAGATTAAGTTTGATTTGAATACTATATCTAATCCAAATTGTTGTTAATTGAAAAAATTAGAAAATTTTAGACATGATAATTTAAAATATTTAAGTTTGGTAATTGTGATAAAGTCATCATGTTTTGAGTTTGTCGGCACGTACTAGTGATCCGAATGATGATGTCACTTCTTATCATATTTCTGATATAAAAGGACGCACCACCCCCTTAAGTCAATTAAATTTAATTTGGAGCCCTGTCTTCCTAATTCTTTATATTCCAACAGAGAGCTAAAAATAACTTCTTCAAAATAACATTAAAATTTTTTCAGAAGAAAACCACAAAATTAAAACATTTAATGTAATTTATTGTACCAATTTGATCAAACCCAATCTTACATAAAGATACAATCCAAAAATTGTTATAAAAAACAGACAGGTTGAAAATATTGCTAATTTGGTCATCCAGTTGATTGAATTCTTTCTTTCCTTTAAATAATATTCTACCTTTTTTGTTGATTTCATTGCTGAGCCCTTTAACTTATTTAAATCCATTTCTAATTTCTTTAACATCGCAAGTGAAGTTTCCAAAATTTGATCTTTTTCCTCGTTTTTACCTGACATAATACGGGTTTGAGAATTTTGGACTTAAATATTCTCAAAAAGGAGTAAAGGAGAATCAATCATGATATTGATTGATTTCAATCAATAATTCGAATGAAGACTGATTTTTATTTGGTCGTTTTCTGATTTTGAATTTCTAAATCAGGCATTCATAGAAATGATTATTTAATACATTAAAAATGATGATTCATTGATTTCTCATGGTTTTTTCAGTAAAAATCAAAAAATTCAGATTTTCAATTAAAGTAACATTTTGCTGTAACAGACAATACTTGCCCCGTTCAGATATTTCAACCTAAGTGTATCTTTTGCAGCTGTCAGTGCTTCTTTAAACTCTGACCCAGATGACAATTTTTCGATAAATTTTAGACCAAATGAGTCTATATCAGTATCGGTTACATCCCATAAACAACCAATAATGATTTTGACATTTTTATTCTGGAGAAGCTCTAACGGATAACCAATCCTTTTGAAACCTTCTATATTGATGATTCTGACAGATGAACAACCGAAAATCATATAGATACTATATTCACAGTTTTTTAATAAATTTTGTCCGTTACCATGACCAAAATAAGCAATGATGTCTGTGTTTTTCTTAATTGTATACTTTTTAAGAAATTCATTAACACGTTTTTCAGTTCGTGCAACATTAACACCCGTAACAATATTTATTTTATCAAATTTAATTATATTTTCATCTAAAAAATGTTCTGAGCAGGTGAGTCGTATCACAGATTTATCTCTCAGTGATTTGGTATTTTCAAACGGAAAGTCCGTCAAGTTGTCATCCAAGCATATAAGTATTTTCTCAGAAGGAAATTTATAATCAATATTGAACTGCAATAAATTTTTAAGCTCAAAATCAAGACTGTACCGATCCTGCCACCATTTTTTTATCTCATGGTTTTTGGTCACTTTTCTTGTGATTGTCTCACGTGATTTCATCAATAAAATATTCAGTTGATAAATTTTTTCATCTATGTCTATTCCTGTATTGAAAGTCATATTTGTACTTATATCAAGAATGTGAAAAAGATGATCTCTTTTATAAAACAGGTATACAGGAGAATTCGATGAAATTTTCTCTCTAAAAAATTTGAAATCAAGTTCAGAATTTTTAAAATCTCTAATTTTATGATCGAATGTATCGAATAATTTATAACGAAGTATGAAATCTGATTTCCAATCATCAGTAAAGTAAAATATCTGAGGTGTTGGACTGGGTATTTGTGCTATTCGTTGTATTAATGAGTATATTTCTTGAAATAGTGTATATTCTTTGTTATCGTTTGTATTAGACAACATCTTTTTAAGATATCGTATAAGTTTATGATAGTTACCATCCTTAAGAAAGTTTAAAATCTGTTGTATTTTATTATCTGTTGGATAAATCTTAAAATTTTTTGTTTTTTGATCTATTTGTATAGAAAATGTGTCATTTGATTTTTTTATCCGATCAGTAGTATTTCTTCTTGTAAAGTCTTGTGATTTCATCAGATATTCAGGTATAATCTCTTTTTCTTTTAATATAAGTATATTTGGTTTTATTTCTTTATATACTTTATCATGTGAAATCTGCTCATGGTTTAATAAATATGTGTTCAACTGGATGAATCTTCTGTTTTTTTTGACAATATTATGTTTGATAAGAATATTTTCTATTTTGAGTTTAAATTTTTCACTTGTTCTATTCAATTTTTTAAGAATAGTTTCTTTATCAATAGCATCACCCATTTTAAGTTTTATTACATCAAACATTATTAGATTCTCAATATTATTTGAGAAATCTAATATCTTTAAAGACTCAAATATCTTTTTTTTTAAACAATCATCAGCACGTTCCCATAATCCGAGCAATATCTTTGGATTATTCATATGTTTTATAACAAATTCATAAGCTATTCTAATTTGCTCGGCAAAACCGGGTGAATTTCTCTTTAAATTTAATACTGTACGTAAAGTCTCTTTTGTCATACAGTCAGTGGTAAACATTTTTACAGTAGGGGGTCTATCGTTTGTGTATTGCATCTTTTGTATCAAACTTGTTTTATAACATTTTTTTATTACACTTGATATGTAAAGGTCTTAAATGTTAAAATTTTAACAACAGTATCAAATTAAAATAAAATTTCATCAGAACTGTCATTTCGATAGCCCTGAAATGTCAAACCCATTCAGCTGGGAGAAAAGTTACAAACGAACATGGGAGGACTTGGAAACCGACAATGAAACAGTTAGAAAAAGACAAAAAATTTTAAATAATTCATATAAGAAGGGAATCATAAGACATTTTCATATAATTGTAGATTATTCAGAATCGATAGAGCTAAATGATTTTTTACCATCTATAAGGTATAATATAACAGAAAGTCTAAAAATTTTTAAAAAGAAATTTTATAGTGAAAATCCCATATCTATATTATCAATACTTATATATAGAAATAATCGTACTGAGAAATATTGTATTCTAGATAATAATACTGATATAGATAAACTATTTGATAAATCAGGTACAGGTGACTTTTCACTTGTAGAATCATTAAAATCATCCTTAAAATTCATATCCAATGATTATATAAAGGAGATATTGGTGATAACAGGGTCTATTTTCACAGTTGGATGTTCAAACAATCATAATTTAAATCAACAAAATGAAAATATTGAAAATTCAATAGAAGGCCTTGAAAACATAAAAGTCCATTTTATTTCGATAAGGGGTGCCGTACATTTCTTTGAAGAAATTTCTAAAAAGACAGGTGGTCAATATCATGTACCAATAGATTTAAATGATATAACTTATTATTTGTCATTATTTACAGTTCCAAGCAGTGTCAACACAAGTTCAACTGTAAATTTATTAAGATTAGGGTTTCCAGAAATTATATACGATACATTATATTGCACATGTTGTTTTAAGAAACGTAATATATTATATGATTGTCCGATATGTCATTCTGGTTATTGTCAATTGCCAACCAAATGTATAATATGTGATACACAACTTGTTGTCAATTCTACTCTCGTTCAATCGCTGTATTTCTGTTATCCATTGGAAAAATTTGTTGAATCACTCAATTCCACTTGTAGAATCTGTCAAAAGGATTCGACCAGCAAATGTACCAAATGTGGCAGTGATTACTGTCAGACATGTGACCAATTCTTACATAATGATGTCTGTTATTGTGTTTACTGCCTGTGACCTGCAAATCTCATAATATTTTATCTTTTTTTCTTATTGAATTCTCATATAATTTTTCTTATAAATTTTTCTTATAAACTCTTATGTAGTTTTTCTTATAACTTTCATTAAATTTTTCTTATGGACTCTTATTGAATTCTCATGGAATTTTTCTTATTGAATTTTTCTTATGGACTCTTATTGAATTCTCATTAAATTTTTCTTATAAACTTTCATTAAATTTTTCTTATAACTTTTATTAAATTTTTCTTATAACTTTTATTAAATTTTTCTTATAACTTTTATTAAATTTCTCATATAATTTCATGAAACCACTGTTCATATTTTATCCTCCTGATGTATTTTTCAGAATGAAACACGACATCTCAGTCATTTCAAAAATCAACTTTACCTTCACCCTTAGAAATTAAAAACAGAATGGACAACCTGATTGGGCTGAAAGCCAACTCACACGTTCTTATAGCCAGTGACATGTCGGTAAGTAGATCTATTTTGAATATCACTTCAGAACATGATAAATTTTATAATATTAATGACAAAGTTATATTTGCACATTGTGGTGAGTTTGGTGATGCAGTAGGTAGGAAAGAATTTTTTTTACAATCTATAAAGTTAAATCAATTAAACAATGACATCGATATAAATTTGACAACAACTGCCAATTATATCCAAAACCACGTTCATAAATCACTGAGAACACGTAATCCCTGTAAGAGTAGTTATATGTTGATGGATTGTAAATCACTATGTTCTGTTGATAATAATGGCTTATTATTACAACAGGATTATATATGTCAGGGCTATGCTTCTTTGTTTCTATACGGTTTGCTCGATAAGAAACACAGGCTAAATATGTCAGTATTTGAAAGTATTAGTCTTTTGACTGAGTGTTTAAAAATTCTTAAGGAGAAGCTAATGATAGGACATTTGTGCTATAAGGTGATGATAATGAAGGATGATATGGTAAGATCAATTATAATAAGAATTTAGTCAAGAAATATGAGTTTGGTAATATGTTTTAAGGATTTTAAATATTTTTTGATAATTTTAAAGATTTTTTAGGATTTTAAAGATTTTTTAGGATTTTGAAGATTTTTTGATAATTTTAAAGATTTTCTATTTAATACAGACAAAAACAAAATTATTATACTTGTAGTAAAATATAATTTGATATAAAACACATTTTTGACAATTTCTTTGTTGGTGTTTTTTAATAACAAAAATTTATTCCGAAAAATATTCGCACAATCAGGAAAAAAGATGAGAAAAAATGAAATGTTTTGCATCTTTGATGAATTTAAACATTTTTTGGTGAAAATTTCTTTGTCTGTTGGTGAATTTTCAAAAATTTCTTTATGAATTTAAAAATTGTTTCTGAATTTAAAAATTTCTTTATGAATTCAAAAATTTCTTTCTTTGTTTGTGAATTGTGAATTGTAAAAATCTATTTTTAGAAAATTATCGAAGCGAACCATGTTAAAAGATGAGAACCTACCATTATCCAAAAGAATAACCAGCCCACAATTTCATAAACAAAAAAAAGTGTAATCCATTGCTTGAAAATTGAACCTCAATGATAATCTTTGTAAACTTTTTAGAAAATATCAAATTGTTTGTATTTTTCTCTTAATACATGCTCTGATTACACTTTTTGTGCTAATCTATTTATCACGTCATCAAGGATACGTAATGTTTCTTAACTCATGATATAAATGATGTTGTTTTACCTTTTATATGTAAAACATGATGTTGTTTTGCCCTTTATATGTAAAACATGAGGTCATTACACTTTTATATGTAAAACATGATGTTTTTTTGTTTTTCTTAAGACTGTGTATATCTTTTGACATGAAATAAACCTAATTTTTTAAACGACAACACCAATTTTAAAAATCCGTATTTTATTTTCTGGTATTTTCATTCTGTACATTCTACACTCTAAAAACCAAATCTGCTCAAAAAGAGATTAAATCACAATTTTAAATGAATTTTTTTATAAAAAAATACACAAAATATCGTTTAAGCTCTTATACTGTTTAAAATAAACACTACAAGAATGTTTTCTCTTATAAATTTACATGGCAGATCATAAAAATTTCTATATCGTACTGACAAATATTTTTAATAAAAAAATATTACTGAATAAACTAAAGATAATAACAAATCAATTGAATCAGTGATATTAAGCTGAGCAGTGAACAAAAACAGTTCATCAATAGCAAATAATACTTTAATACCTTAAAACAACAAAAGAACAGCAAGACTTCAATATAAAAATAACTGTGAGACTTCAATACCTGAAAACAGCAATACTTCAATACCAAAAGAACAAAAGAACTGTAAGACTTCAATATTAAAATAAGAGCAAGACTTCAATATAAAAATAAGAGCAAGACTTCAATACCAAAAGAACAGCAAGACTTCAATATAAAAATAACTGTAAGACTTCAATATAAAAATAACAGCAAGACTTGAATATAAAAAGAACAGCAATACTTCAATACCAAAAGAACTGTAAGACTTCAATACCAAAGAAAATACTTCAATATAAAAATAACAAAAGAATAATAAAAGCGAAAAAAATCAGTCCTGAAATTAAAAAACAAAACACACCCCTTAGAAATGAACAAATCAGAAAGACCACCGATTGTACAACAGACTAATAAATCTGAAGATGATTTTATTACAATAATTGATAGTCTTAAAGAAAGTGATCCATTTATTGTTTATAATGCCTTACAATCATTAATTGACTTATTAAAAGATTATAATAATTTTAAAAGTATAAAAATGTATAACAGGATATTATATGAAATTTATAATCAATATGAAACTAATATAAGTGATAAAAATATAAAACAAGTAATAAATATGATAAAAGAAGGTAAAAAGATAACAAATGAATTAAAACATACAGAATGTATGTTAATATTATCAGATATATTATCAGTAATTAATAATGATATACTTTATAGAAAGGGTATAATACCACTTAAAGAATGGGGACATCAATATGTAAAAGAGATGATGAAACAATTGATCAGTATTTTACAAAGAAAGGACTTTTCATCACATGAAAAATTAAATGAAAAATTAATTGTAAAAAATAAGACTACTGAACAGGGTAAGACTTCTGAACAGGGTGATTCAGTGCATAAACAAGAATCAGAGAGACTGGCCATGTCTGCTGTTTCCATGATTGACACACTGTACGACAGAC
>LGUB01000018.1:0-22917 GCA_001432165.1 Pseudoloma neurophilia
CATAAAGGTTACATTTTTAACAGCGAATTTAATTTGAGATGTGAGATTCACAAATCGTTGTCCTACGGATTGGATGTCACACAAGAAAAAGCCTATTTTGGTACACAGGCCGGCAAAACCATTATATTTGATCTCAAAGATGATAAAAAACAGACAATCCAGATTCATAATCAAGGTATCGATGGCTTAAAATGTCAAGATACTCTCTTATACACGGCCAGCAACGATAGTACGCTCAAAATAACAGATCTACGAACAGAAAAGCAAATTAGAACCATCCAAAATGACAGCGACATCAATTCGGTGGACGTTAAGGACCATTTTTTCATTTTCGGTGATAATAATGGCATTTTATATCACTGTGATTTGAGAAATGAGAAAATTAAAGAAGAAATCAAATGGCACAACTCGGCCATCAATTCGGTGTATTTTGCAACAGATTCGATTTTTGCATCTGTTTCAGATGAGCAGGTTGCGCTTTTTGATACAAACCTAGTAGAAGAAGAAGGATGGACAGCACATCATTGGCTGTGGTTTGTGCACAGAGGCCAAAAATTCTACAAAGAAATTTGTGTTCTAGAAGACAAATGGGCTGTGACATCCGCAGATGGTATAGCTATTTTCAAACCTGTTGAAGCATTAGATGATGATTTAGAAGAATCAGAATCAGAAGAATAAATTATTTGATCAATTGTGACTTTATTTTCAGGATTGATTTTTTGAATCATAGACACATACAACTCTAGAATTTCAGTTTAAAATTTATATATACCCTGAGAGGAACCTCTTCTTTGGTTTTGACTCTGCATCGCAGTAAACGGTGTTTGTTGCATCATTGAGCTCTTTCCGCTCGGCATCAGAAAGATCTGTTCGTTTTTTCAAAAGTGATTTCACGAAATCTTTCTTGAAATTTCGCTCGTATTTGAGTTTTTTGATTTCTGAAATGAACTGTTCGGTGGCAGTCACCCGTAAAATAGGCATCACATCCGTCAAATCGAATTTTATGTCTTCATCAGGTGCATATTTGTTGATTGTTCGATTGAGACTCTTTTGATTTCTTTCAAGATATTCAGTTAGGTTTCCATCCAAGATTGACTTTTTCTTGATCATTTGGTTGAAATACGCATCAGAAATTTGATCGACGAGATCGTATAAAAATGTGACAAAAACGTACGGGTCCATCGATCGTTGATAATCATCAAGAAAATCAGTAATAGTTGCTCTGAAAAGATTCATAACTGCCAAATCATCTTTATAAAAACTTGATGTGAACAATTTTTTAAGTGCTGGCTTAAGTGTGTGAATCACAAATTTGCTCGATATTGAATTCGAGAATTTTGTTAATGAAATGAATACTTCACTCAATTCAACCAGTCCAGATTGATTCTCTTCTTCATTACCTTCGTATTCTGAAATGGATGTGACGTATTGCGTCAATTTCAATCCTGAATTTGCTATACAAATACAATATTCTTCAAAACCGGAGGTTAACGATGCCGTATTTTTTGTGTATTCAGCCTGAAGTGCATCGCAAATTGCTGATTTGAACTGTCGCACGTTTGAAATGACATTTTCCAACAGAGAAACGTAAAGCCCCCGATCAAATGTAACTGGTTCAAGAACTTCTTTTACAATTTTGAGTAAATTAATGAAATTTGTTGAAATAAAGTGCTCCTCCTCATCAAGTGAGACATCTCGTGTTTTCATAGTTTTCATCTCAGCCGTTGTGATATTTTCAATCCAGATTGCAATTTTATTTCTCATAATCATAATATATCGTGATTTTAATATAGATGTGTCAATAATTGGATGAGGAAATTGTAAAAATGCTGCACGTGTTATATCATCATAAAAATTGCAAAAATTGAGAACTTTCAATATTTCAGATGCTGAATCATATTCTTTATCTAATTTTTTTGTCAGAACCTCATGTATAAACTGAAAAATTGAATTTTCGATTTTTTTATCAAATTCTAATTTCAGTAAAATTTGTATATCAGGCAGAAGCACTTTAATATCTCTTTTAACAATAAAAGAGAACAGATTTCTAAGAAAACGTATTTTCAGGTTTGTTATTTCTCTTGAAGCAAGATATTTGTGCTCTCTGTAAAAAATACGAGCAAACGCGATTGAATCATCCGAATTTTTCTGACTGTTGGTCAAATCACTCTCAGAATTTTCTAAAACGAGGTTTTGATTTCTCAAAATCTCTGGTTCGTTGTTTAAAATGATATTTTCTGTGAGTAAAAATTTTATCGATTTTTCATTCTCGAAACGGTGAGTAAAATGTTCTTTCTTTATATCTTTTGACTGGCCATCACGTCCTTTTTTAGCCAATGCAGTTTTATCATCCAATTTTTGCGCTATATTGAGCATTTTCATTACATCTACAATTTTTTCAGGCTCACTGTCATTATTGAACAAATTCTGTGGAAATTCCATGATTTCACATTCCCAGTCTATAAATTCTTTTTCTATGGCATCTATGACCGGTTTTACTGCCATATAATCTCTTTTATTGAGATCTTTTGAATAAAATATTAACTTGTTTTTTAATTTGTCATATCTTGCCAGATTTGACACATTAATTTTCTTGTATTTTTTTTCGGACAATTTCTCAGAATATTTTACGGTCCTTTTCATATTCATAAAAGCAGTTGACAAAGTTTTGATTCCTTCGTAATTTTCAATTAAATTGTCATAATTTGTCTGTGCAGTGTCAATTTGATTTATGATCATTTGAGCATCGTGGATTTCTTTTTCTGTCTCTTTTAAATATTCCTGGATGTTCTCAATTTTTCTGTTTGAATTTTTGATTTGTGTATCGAACTGTTTTTTTCTTTTTTCAATATTTAAAGAATTGATCAAATTGCTCAGGTTATTCTCCAAATCTGAGATTGTCGATAATTTTGAAAATATTTCTTTCATAAGTAAAAAAATGAACGATTGAAGGGCAAAATCGATTGTTTTTTTTTGTTAAATCATAAAATTGTGATACAATTGAAGTTGTACATTCTAAATCGTGATTCTTTTATTCTATACAGATTTTTCTAGACAAAGTTTTCAACAGGGTTTTAAGTTAAGTTTTTTTTGTCAGGTTTTATGTTAAGTTCTTCTAGATAATTTTTTCTGAAAAGTTTTTGAGTAATTTTTTTCGATAGGGTTTTAAGTTAAGTTCTTCTAGACAATTTTTTCTGAAAAGTTTTTGAGTTAAATTTTTTTGACAGGTCTTTAAGTAAAATTTTTCTAGACAATTTTTTCTGACAGGTCTTTAAGTCAAATTTTTCTAGACAATTTTTTTTGACAGGTTTTTTTGTTAAATTTTTCTAGACAATTTTTTTTAAAAACAAATTTGTTAAAATTTGTTGTTGCATCTCCTTGAATATCCTTAAAACCATTATGTGATTCAATAATTTCACACAGAGATTTGATGATTTTTTTTCATAAAAATTAAACTCTTCGCGCCTGACATTTTTTCCCATTTTTACAGCTCATTGATTTATCAAAAATGATCTTAAAAAAGATAATCTTTTCTTTTCGTTCGAGTCTTTTGTAAAATAATTTCTGACATAAATCCTGGAAAATTTCACAAATTCTTTGAAGAATGTGATTAAATTGAGCATTTATGGCAATAAACTTTGTTGTATTTCCATTTCTGTAATTTTCTAGTTTTTTTTTCATTATAAAAATCGATCTGTAAAATAACCCCTAAGAACAATTCTAGAAAATAATCCCAAAAAGTATAACAATAATTACAATCTCCAATGTCAAAATCACATATTGATACTGTTTCCTCTTCTTTAGACCCAATTACAAGTCAAGATGAATTTCTTTTGAATCTTTGTTATGATCCAATAGTTGCAGAAGAGAACAGAAGTAAAGTGAATATGGCCTTACAACAATTAAAAAATGATAAAAAGGAGTATGTTGATGTATATCTCAGTAAATCTAGAATTTTACATGATATTTCACAAGAATGTCTTAAAAGCAGAAAAAAGAACAAAGAAGGTCTCATAATAGTTTCAAAAGAAAAATTGACTGAACTAGATGAAGTAAAAATTCAGAAACATATTCAAGGTAAAAAATTGAAGAAAGACCACAGTGAAAATGTCAAAAGACAGAAATCAAAGTCATATTTCGAAAATAATAACTGTCAGTTCTTTGACTGAGATATTGTAAAGTAAATTTGGCTGTCATTTGTTACATTGGTGTCATTTTTTAAAAATTTTGTTTTTCTTTCGAATGAGATTTGATTCTGATTTTGGATTGCCCTTTCATGACTTTCAAAGCATTCTTAAATTAAAATGTTCGAAAATTTTATAAATTTTGATTCGAAAAGGTTATTCATTTCTCAAATATTATGAACTGAAACCTTCGCATATAAATAAGTTAAAACGATTGCTGGTTGATGAAAAGAATTTCTCTTTGTCATGTACAGATCGCTACAGATCAGTTGTGCCTCCATGTCCCCATCAGTGATGATGTCATCAAAATTAGAGCTGAACCCCTAAGAATTACCATGGAAGCAACAGAGTAATACATTGAGCATATGATATGCATGGATGGTGAGTCAACAGAGTAATACAATGAGCATATGCATGGATGGTGAGTCAACAGAGTAATACAATGAGCATATGCATGGATGGTGAGTCAACAGAGTAATACAATGAGCATATACACGGGTGGTAAGCAACAGAGTAATACAATGAGTATATGCATGGATAGTGAGTCAACAGAGTAATACAATGAGCATATACACGGATGGTAAGCAACAGAGAACATCACGGTGAAATAATTTATATCATCGGCCTATGTTCATCGGCCCCTTGGCAACCAGTCCAGTGTGGGCATGACAGGATCTTATAAAGATTTTTCTTGGTTTGATCACTTTTTAATAATTTATGTATGGTGCACCTAATGATGATTGATGGTAGAATATTTTGGTCATCTCACGGGATTAGAGATTCAATTTGCATCTCTAACGGCATTAAAGTCAAAAAGACAACTTCAGTATAACCTTTTAAAATGAAAGATGATCCTTTTAGATGTCTTATTTGACGAAAAAGTAAATTGACACATCGTATTTCTAAATGCAAAAAAAAGGGCCTTGGTATATTCATTTGTTTTTTCGATAAGATATTAAATCATCTGATTGGCAAAATCCATTCCACCATTAAACAGTTATATTATTGAACCACTTTTTATATATTTCATTTATTTGATGTAACGAACTTGTCAGTACCACTACATGACACATTATCACTTACCTATCGGACACATAAGTTGTTATGTTCATATTTTTCTTATCTGATCTTATATGAAACATATTACATCCTTATAAAGACCAAGTAAGCGTATCAGAATGAAATACCTAAATAAATACAGTTCATTCAACGACAAAACTTTTCTTATTTTTTCAGTTTTAACTTTTTTATGGTAAAATTGTCTGATACTTCAAATGAAAAAATTATTCAATTTTTTGTAATGATAACCTGTTAGAAATGATTCATCATGCAAAAATAAATAATTCTTGCTTTACATGTGTTTTCAATCTCAATTCAAATTCCGAGGCACCTCTATTTCTCCTTATGGTATCTATTGATTGAATTCTACGCAAAAAACTTTTTCGATAGTTTTTATGAGCTGTATATAATATGAAGGTATCATTCTCTACAAAGGGAACAGAAATCTCCTTCAATGTCTGTTCAGTTTTTATGATCTAAATACATAAGTTATACCAGTAGATAATTAGTCAATATATAAATATTCAAGTTGTATTTATCTAGATTGTAGTTTTATTTGCCTTTTCTATGGACTGGTTTTTTTTCATTTAGTGATGTTTTCGTGTTGAATTATAATTTTCTTTCATTACAGTAATGACATTTTTATAGATTTCATCAATGTATGATAGTTCAAGCAAATTACAATTCAAAAAATCTTAATCTACAAGTTTATTCGCAGTTTTGATCTACCAGTATCGTGAGAATGAAATTTTCTTGGATAATTTTAAATATATTGTTGCTCATCGTGTCGATTATCAGTTTGTGACAAAAATCATCTTGATCCCAAATACATACGCATATTTTGAAGTCTTTCGCCTGGAACCAAAGCTTTCGGGTAGGTTACTCTAGGCGAGTAGGGGTTGAGGGTTAAGTTTTAGCGGGGTTATCTCACACTAGTGGGGTCCCACAACAAAACCTGGTAGGTTTCTTAAACGGACGTAGTAATACGGAGCAAAGGTTTCTCATCCCTGACAAAAAATTGGAAGTCTTTCAATCGACATGTACATAAGAATGCCATAGACGCTTACAAGTTCTTTTATGATTTTGCCTTTTTTGGCTTTTTCTTTATTCTGTATGAGTTCGTTTCAATATGAAGTCTTTGCTAAAAATCAAATGGAAATAATACTTGTATAATTTCAACCGGGTTCGCATTATTTTGTAAATTGTCCTTTATGCACAGATCCTTCACAAAATATGAAAATTTTATGTTTTGATTATTTTTTTCTTCTTTTTATCTTTGCTTAAATATTTTGAAAGTTTTTGTCATTTGCTGTAATGGGGTTGTACTTTACGAAAGTAAAAATTTTAATAATAACCTTACTTTATCATAGACATGTTTTTGAAATAAAGAAGTATAAACCATTAGAGTATGACAAATCATTAAGATCATTGGGTGTAAATCACAACAAAGACCTGATTCATAAAACAGTTTATAAGACTGTTGTACTTTATAATAGTAAAATGTTAAGAAGAAGATTTAACCATACTTTTTTGACATGTTTTTATATTCCTAAATAAATAATTGGATGATGATAACAAATCATTTATCGTTGAAGTATTTAGTATCAGTCACGAAAATGAGGATTTTTCAAGAATTAAATCAACAAATTATTGATTTTTTCAGATCTTCTATTGTAAGATCAAGAAATAAATTGCAACTACAAGGCTTGAAAAAGTATCCGTGAATAAATTTGGTGTTAACGAGATCATGTCACAGTTTTAAGAAGGACTTTTGCTTAATTTAAGGCTTAATGTGCTATCAAAAAACGAGTACTCTGTAATTTCTTCATTGAATGCAATAATCAAGAAACATATCGAGGCTCTCTTTTTTCATGATCGAGCCAAAAATTAGATAAATGAATAAAGTTGTTTTTTATTTGTTTTGTGTTTACAATACGCTTTAAAAAAATCGAACAGGTTTTAACTGTTCTGTCGCGAAAAGGTTAATTTGACTCTCTGTGATTTAATTTGTGGTTTTATTTTTGGTAAATTAAATCTAAAAATTCATTTTTTGAAAAACACACCCATTTTGCTGTTCATTATTCACTTATTAAATGGACACTTATTCCAATTGAATAAAGTCCTAATCGATGAAATTTTTTGTGTAATCTAGCACACCTAAAATTTGAAACCTACTATTTTTGGTATATGAAATGCATTCCAAAAAGATACAGTTTATTTAAAATTTTGATTGATTAAGCTCCCTTTCTCATAATGCTCTTGTGCTTTTTCTGTTCAATTTTTATTTTTCAGATAGTTAAACTTACTGATTCTGAGCCACAATGTAAAAGACCAAGAATAGATGAACAATTTTTAGAAAATTCACAATCAAAAACATATAATACAGGTTTTGAGGATCTACAAACTCAGTTTCATGAATCATTGATTATCAAGAATAGTGATATATGGTTATATATTAGTCCTAAGGCACAAGATTACTTGATAGATGAAATAATTCCAAAATTTTACTCTTCTTATTCTGAGCAAGAAGTTGTTTGCAAATTGAACAGCAATCATCTTTTTGATAAGCATATAGACTATTTTGCGTCTGATATATTCAAATTGTGTAATCCGAATTATAATATCATTTTTATAAAACTGTTTTGTGCACTTGCATCGCCGTACACCATTGAAGCATTCAATTTCGTATTGTTGAATAATAAGATGTGTATTCTGAAAATTTTACTTAATCTCTTAAATTTGAAACAGAGAGATCATCAGAGTTCAGATTCTTTCAGGGATTTGGTTTCAAAAGAAATTGCACATTATACAATATATTTAATAAAAAATATCGATTTTGTTGGTAATTATTTTAACAAAACCAGTTGGTTCGCCTTTGATAGGGACACTGTCTTCGGTGACATTTTCCATTCACTCTTTGAGCCACGAGTTTACATGCCGAAAGAGTTTTTTTACATGTCAAATCTGCCATCAAGTTGGTTTCATTTTGATAGATTGAAAAAATCATATACGATAAAACCAGAGAATGAACAAAAAATAATATCTTTATCAAAAGTGTTCAGTATTGTACCACCAGATTATGATCTGACCAAAAAAGGATATTTTGTTGAGATAAACGGCAGAAAATATCAAGCAGTTGCCGGCAATTTTGTGGACTGGAAATTTTATGATCGAGAATTTCCTGTGAAGATAGAAATCGACCCGATAACATCATTGATCAAACATTTTAGGTATGTGAATGGCGTTAAGACTTTATTTAATGAAAAATTTATGAAAAATGTCGGATTTCAGTATATGGTTTATTCTGAAGTATTACAAGAATAAAATAAATTTATTTTCAATGTTTTATTATGTTTGGTTCTTTTTGGACGGTATTCTTTTAATTTGTGATGGTTTCATTCACTCAAAACATACACACCTGCAAATTTTGACAGTCTAGTATTTTAAGGTTTCAAACCTACTTATATCAAAATTGTTTTTTTCTATTCTGATTATTTTTCAAATTTCATCTTAAATCTAAAATACTTTACTCAAAATTGAACACTTGGTCAAGTATATTCGTCAAATATCTTCGAAAACGTAAAATCAGAGAATCTTATACGCAATAATTAACAAAATTTAAAAAATACGGTCCTGTTTTGTTTCATATTTAGATTTTTGTTCATTTATGAGTAAAATTAACCCAATTGGATCAAAATTTTTCATAAACCTTATAAGTATCGAAAGAACTTTTAAGGTAATAAAATTCATTGGCTGTCTGTTATTGGCATATTGGTTTTGAAGCTTAAATAAATTTCTTATATTTATACCAAAAACATGTTTGTTCTACATCTTTTGATGCTTATGATCTCACTTTACCAGGCAAAAAAGCCATTTGATTGTGATAATAACCAAATTTCTACAATTATAACTTCTGTTAACGAACTCTTCGAAAAATTAGAACAAGAAGGAGGACAACTGGAATTATTTAGGAATGAAACTCAAAAATTAAAATCTTGGAGGAAGATTTTGATCGAAAAGGCGCCATGGGAATTCGATAATCTATTGAAGTTGGAAATTGAAGAAATCCTGTACAAAATAGCTGTTCTTTTAGGAGAGTCCCAATAAACTATATGATGAACACT
The DNA here is from genome assembly GCA_001432165.1 of Pseudoloma neurophilia. NCBI lineage: Eukaryota > Fungi > Microsporidia > Pseudoloma > Pseudoloma neurophilia. The sequence goes on from LGUB01000018.1 coordinate 9,368, forward strand.
TAGTAAATGAAATTTTTTGAAGAAAACTGTATTTAATATTCACTTTCATGAGGTATCGATTAATAAACTGTTGCGTCTTGTTTTTTTTGAAAAAATGTGTGTGATACCTGATTTTCTGATATTAGACACTAAAAAAGTAATATTGTTCCAAATTTGATCGCTTATGAGCAACTCTTAGTTCTTGATATAGAATTTTCTTTAAAAGGATTTGCCTCACAAAACGTGATTTTTCATTTTATTGATGAATCAAAAAGTAAGACTTTTTAAAAATTTTTAAATCTGTGTTTCTTAAACAGACATTTAAGAGATTTTTGGCTTATAAATAGACATTTAAGAGGTTTTTGGTTTATCAAATAGATTTTTAATAAATTTTTGGCTTATCAAATAGATATTTAATAGATTTTTATTTTCTTAAACAGACATTTAATAAATTTTTGGCTTATAAATAGATATTTAAGAGTTTTTTTCTCAAATAGAGGCATTCAATAAATTTTTATTTTCTTAAATGAATTCATAAATTAGAAACATGCGGCTTTTTTTAAACATTTTCGGTAAATTTTTCTTCTGTGCTCATTTGAAGTAAATAATTAATTTGCCAAAATTAGATGTTACAAAATAAAAATACCATCAAATTTATGGCTGAGAGTATCTGTTTGATTTTGTTTCTGGCGATAAGTTTATTATTTACGAAGATTGTTATCAAAAAGGTAGATAATTTTTGCTGATTCGCCTCAAGAATATATCAATTGAAAATTTACATTTTTTGGAAATTGAATTTTCAGCTTAAATATCGATTTTAGTTTATGCCATGTATTTTTTTTTCATTTTTCTTACAATTTTCTTAACACCACTTTTTAGAACAGTAGATACTTCATCAGATGATTCAAATGAATCGGATATAGATACAGCAATGATTATGACACATATTGAGTTTTATTTCGCAAAATTAAACACAGAACAACCAGATTTCAAAATGCCACAAATTGTCGCAAAAAATCTAAAAAAATGGCAAAGACATTTGATAGTTGGCTGTGTTTGGGAGAAAGATTTTCTTTTAAAGCAACAAATTGAAGAGGTTTTGCCTAAGCTTTTTTTCTTGGTCGAAAATTTAGGTAATTTCGAAATAGTTGATTAAGAATAAAGAATACTAAATCTAATTGTAATTTTTATAAATATTTTATCAATTGACTAAAATTTGCTGCAATCTGTCTTATGATAAAGTCAACATCTTTAAATCATGAACTGTATCCGACAGATACTGTCATGTAGAGATTCCCGATAAACAGTATGAGATCATCAGACTTTTATAAAGGCGCTCAGTCGGAACCCCTGGAAATCTTTGATACTAAGCAACTAATTGATACACCGACAACACATGCAATATCAAAGAAAATGTTATCAATAATCAAGTAGCAATGATACATCAGCCAAAGGCATCCATTAACCAACAACTGATTGGTAAAAGTACCTTTCTACGACCCATTTTTGTTTGCCATGCGTTGGGACACCCATTTTGTTTACCGCAGGGCAGATGCTGCTTGGTTTCTTTTTTTTTTGCCAGGGATGAGAAACCTTTGCACCGCATTACTGCGTCCGTTTAGGAAGCCACGTGGCCGTGTGTAGGGCCCCACTCGGGTAGGGTACTGCGGAACTCTCACCCCCAGACACCTACTCACCTAGAGTAACCGAAAAATATGCCTGGTTTCTTCTCAAAAACCATTGATAGTGTCGGGACAAGGTCGACATAAATCTGATATTTTAGATAAATGTCTTGCCTATGCGAACCCCTAGTTTGAATAAAGAGAAAATGAGTGAGGAGCAATTTTTATATTCTCGATCGCAGTCTGACAGATAGTAAAATTTTACAATTCTGTCTTCTATTTTTTTTTAAAAACAACACAAATTTATTCTGAAAAACTCACCATACTTTGTTTTCTAGTCTGAAAATGTAAAAATGTCACTTTTGCATCCACCAATAAGATGTCATCCAATTTAATTTGATTGGCTGCCTTTAATGGCATATGAACGAATACTTTTAAGTACAAATCAAATTTCTCAAAAAATGCCCCCTTTACTTGTTCTGATATCACTATTTTTCTTCAAAAAATGTCTGACAGCAGATTCAGACGAATTGCAACATGATCAAATCATAAAAATCATAAAGCAAGTTAATGAACTCTACGCTCAATACACATGTCGAGGCAAATATATGAAATTTACAGTTACAATTGCTGAAGAACTACCCAAATGGTTAAATATTCTCGAGTCCGAGTATAAATCACTATCATCTTTTGCCAAGAGGAATAAATTATATCAAACCATTTACAAAATCAAATTCATGATGAGGAAATAAAGCTTTAATTGGGATGATCATAAGTAAATTATGTTTGAAGGTCAAGTTTTTTTTCTCGTAGTGCATGCGCCATTTCTTTCTATTTTCTTATACGAGCATCCATTCTTTTTGTGATTTTAAAAAGCGATCTTTGTGCTAACTTTCGATTAGAAGAGGTCGGTCAAATATAATTTATAGGGTTTGTGTAAGAAAATAGAGAATTTCTAAAAAATATTCTAGAACGTAATATTGATTTGAGAAGATAAAATGCACCTACAACCGAAGAGATAGCATCAAATTTTCTATTCATATCGAAGATAAAAACTTGCAATACAAATTATTGTCGGTTTAGGAAAATAAAACATGATTTTTTGTGCAAATGAGATTCTGTGCTTGAAAGACTAAAAATTTACACAACCATGTGTTCTTTATGATATTAACGATGCTCATATCACTGTACCAAGAAATAAATACGACTCAAGAAGACATTTCAACTATTATTATGACAGTCAATGAATTTTATTTGTGATTTGTAAATCAGGATATTGAAATGTGATTTCAGAAAAGTGTAAGAGAAAATTGAGGCATTGGATTGTTTTTGTCTGAATATTGGGAATCAGGTTTTCAAACAATCGGCAAACGATATATTTTTTTCTGACTCCGCATGCTCAAAACAATCACACTAATTTGAATTAGTTGAGGGATAAAGAGTATAAAGCAGTTGAATTTTAATTCTTCAGTGATTTTTAAATGAGATTCTTGATTTTATTTTGAGCAGTAATTTTGCAAAAATCAAAATAAATCTTGAAAGCTAAACTACAAATTCAATGTTTACTTTCAATTGTGTAATTTAAACATTTTGAATGAAAACGTTTCAAATTAAGGATAACAAGGTAGTGACAATGAATTGTTGTATTTTGAAAAAATCATTAAAATTTAAACTTGAGCAGATATTCTCCGAAATTTGATCAAAGCCTGGAGCCCTCGTAGCCAAGTGGTTGGGTGATCACAATTCACTTTGGATTTAGAGGATTTGAATCCTTGTAGGGATGGATTTTATAAAAACCTATGAGGCGGTAACTAGCTTTGTGAAAAGGCTGGTTTACGTTGAAACGAGCATTAGGCTTACGATAACGATTGATGGACGGCTAGCCGGTGTCGGTGGGGTGGTAACGCTAGCAGTAAGATCTTACTCTGCACATCATCAATCGAAGGAGGTTGGCTCTGGAAATGTTTTATTACATTGGACAAAGTACTGTACTGATTTTCCGGATGAACCAGATCAAAGGCTAAAGTCTGGCTAACGCCGGGGGGTGATTTACGAATTTTCTCCTCCTTGATATGGATGTATTGTATGTGGGGAGTTTTTAGAATAAATTGCATTTAACACTTGATCAAAACCTGTAGTCAAAAAAAAAGAGAAACAACACAATATATCTCAATATAATTTTTGCCTATCAGTTAGATGAATAAGTTTTTGCCTTTCAGATTACTCCTTCTTTTAAAATGAATGTACCTTTTTTAGAAAGATACGTGTAGTCCAATATCTATTTGTTCTTATTTATACCAGATATGTCATATTATGAAATGTGACCAATGGTCATTAAGGGAGATCCTTTATCACTATATATGGATATATTAAGTAAAGATCCCTTTATTGTATATTAACCTTTTTTATTTGGCAGCTTTACTTGCCTACGGGTAAAAACAATAAATCTAAAATAAAAAGTATATATGAAGTTCAAATTATCGATAATACACAAATATGATCTAAAATATACCATAAATAGTAAAATAAAAGACCATTTGTCTTTTAGTTAGTGTAATGGTACCGGTCTGGAAGATTTTAAGTAAATTGATCAACATATTTAAGTGAGATCTCACATTTTTTGAATGGCGCCTTTTCTTCTATTTTTATCGATTTTTTTTATAGGAAAATATCAGACAGCAGATTCTGCTGATCAAACAGAAGATGAAATCGAAATCACAAACATTATTAAACAAGTTACTACAATATACGAACAATTTAAAATAAATGGTTACGATTTATCGATCGATGAATCCGTATCAAATGAATTAAGAAACTGGAGGAGCAAGCTCATATGTTTCAAAAAAAACACACAAGGTTCTAAAATGAAACCGGGGTTAAACTCTTCCATTCTAAAATTAAATAGGTTAATCGACACCCTAAAAAGATTTGAAATTAAAAATGATGACCAATGAATTGGAAAATTGAATTTTTATGTCTTTTTTTGATTTCTTCATAAAATTAGGTTTTCTGTTCTATCGAACTTTCCAAAAATATTCAGATTGTAGGTTTGCATCTAGAATATTTAAAACACTGGTTTTGGCAAACAGTCGATCTCAATGTTCAGGTATCAGAATCACAATCGCTTCTGCCAGATTTTCACAGAGAAAATAACTTATCTTTTAAGAATATTTTTGTGCTTTTCTCATTTGAGAGTGTGTGAAAATCAAAAAATTATTTAAAATTTTGTGTCCTATTCAAATTAAAGAAACAATTCACTGAAAAATACCATCAATAAAACTGATATTTTAATTGAAAAAAAATTTCATTGCCGAGCGATAAATGCCTTTGGGCAAATAAAAGACTTACAAAGTGACAATCATATCGATAACATCTTTTACTGTGTTTGAAAGCTGTATGTTAAAAATAGGCACTTCTCAATCTAGAAAATGATCTCGAATTGACTAATAAATTTTTATTCTTTGCTCATATTTTAAAATATAAAAAAGACTTGCACAGTTTTCCCAATGTCAAGTCGTTTATCAGATTTTTTGATTCTATAAGATCTGAAATACACTTTTGATCATAAAATGAAAAAAAAAACAATCATGACCTTAAATTTTATTGGTCATGTTCAAATAAAGAAAGTTTAAATGTTTATAAGATCAGATGCCAGATGTTTTCAAATGGCACCTTTAATCTTTTTTATATCTCTATTTTTCATTGGAAAATATCAGGCAACTGAACCAAATCAAAGTGAACAAGAGAAAATATTAAAAATTATCCATGAAATTCATAAACTATTCACAAAATTAGTGATGGATGGTTATATGACACCATGTGACAAAAATACAGCTGATCAAATGCATATATGGAGTGAATTGATAAATAAACAAAGTTTGAGAACATCAGATTTCGGTAAAAAAAATAATATCCAACGCGCGATTATGAAGCTTAATCTGTTACTGAATCACCTCGATTATGTTGATCCTTATTAATGAATTTAAATATTAAGTTTACATATCAATATTTTTATAAAGAACTTGACTTTCTTAAATATCAAAAAAAACGGTTCGAACTTTTGAGCAGCCATTCTTTAGAAGAATTTGAAATGTATTTCAATGTAAAATATTCACTAAGATCTCAAAGAATCAAGAAATTTTTCACACACACTTCGTTTTATTCACATGACTCAGAAGCCTTCACCATCGTAATATGGACCAGATCTTTGTGGTACCACGGCACTGAGACATCCACTTATTGAGGAGGTTACATTACCACATGGGTCTACACATGCTTTATTGAATTTGATTGTTGGACATTTTATTGGTGCACATGGATTTGGACAGTATGGTCTTGGTATACAAGGTGGACAGTATGGTCGTGGTATGCATGGGGGACAGAATGGTCGTGGTATGCATGGGGGACAGTATGGTCTTGGTATGCATGGGGGACAGTATGGTCTTGGTATGCATGGGGGACAGTATGGTCTTGGTATGCATGGGGGACAGTATGGTCGTGGTATGCATGGGGGACAGTATGGTCGTGGTATGCATGGGGGACAGTAAGGTCTTGGTATACAAGGTGGACAGTATGGTCGTGGTCTGCAGGGCACTGGTGGTCTGCATGGAACTGGTGGGCATCGTGGTGGACATCTGTAATCAGCATAGCAAAATGCGTGTCTAATTGCACTGTTGTTTCTTCCATAGCATAAAATCTGACCATTTGAATTTACTGAGTAATTTCCCGGCACACAGTCCTTGCCTGCAACTGCTGCCTCGGAGATACCATTTTCTCTGAGTAGTCTTACCAAGTAAGAGATATTTCTTGGTGTTACAAAGACAGGTCTTTTACAATTGGCCGGACATATGTCATTTGGTGAAATATCAGTTGCGTCCCTTTCTACAAGAATGATACCAGTCGCTTTCAAAGCTGAAAGTAAAAATGTAAGGAGAAAAAACATGGGATGTCAGTTTCACTTTCTTTTAAGTGTTTTATCTATAGAAGCTTCAAGAATTTTCTTACCAAATATGGCAAAAAATAAACCACAAAGAGTTCAATAGAAAGGTGGGTGTTTCTATAAAAATTTCATTTAATTTTGGTTTTAAACTATAAGTATAGACAAAATCATCATTTAATTCACAAAATATTGAAAAATAAATTATGAAACAAAAAAATTTTTTACAGTACTTTTTATTCACATGCTGTGCTTAACAAGAGCCAAGGTCTTGTTCACTAGGACTAAGAAGATATCCAGAACCAAATAATGGTGGATCATTGTCACTGTTTTGAGAGCTGTAATACGGACCACATGGTGGACAAATTATCGGACATTTTGGTCTATAACAGTACGGATTGCATCTTGGTGGATATCCAAATCTTTTACAGAACACATATTCTATCCCTAAAGTGTCTGGGCCATAACATCTGATTCTACCACAATCATCGACAATAAAATTGCCAGGGCAGTCATTCCATCCACAGACAGCCGCCTCACGGATTCTTTCTTTTCTTAAAAGACATACAAGATATGGAATATTCTCTGGTGTGGCAAAAACGCACTGTCTACATCTGGAACGACAGACTGTGTTTATATCTACTGTACCTGGTAGCACAGGTATCAGCTCAATGTAAGAAGATAAGATTTGCATCAAGAAAGCAAACAGAAGAAACATTCGGTAGGCACTTTGTCTCTTTTTAAATCAATGATTGAGGAATTATCTGGAATATATTCTTGAGCCATCTCGTTCTAATTCTTATATTATTTTTTTTAACAACACAAATTTATTCTGGAAAAATATTCACACAATCAAATCAGGAAAACGATGAGAAAAGAACAAAATAGTCTGCTCGTCAGAGCCACCGTGGCCATTTGTTCGTTTGTTCATGAAATTCTTATATTATCAATTTGAAAACGTATAGCACTGAAGATTCAGAAGCGTTTTTGTTGCTTTTTGAAAATTTAAATGACATTTTGTACAAAAATTTAGAGTTTTATCAAAAATATATACAAATGTTCATTTTAAATCCCTGATTAATTGAACCGCGTTTTGAAATTGATTTCAAATTTGACAGCTCATTTTTATCATAATGATGATTTGACCGAATTTTCCTGAAATATCTAATTAAATGGGCCTAATATACTATTTTTGTGTAATTTTTAAATCTAATTACATAACAAACACAAAAACACCCAATTTCAATCAAATTTGACTGATTGAAGATATTTTCTGTTATTCGATTTATCATATTTTTCGGTTAAATAGAAATTTTTTAGGACCCCCTCAGCAACTTTTTTTCAGCACATTTTTACAAACAAAGAGGATAAAAAACACAAAAGCAAGTTATATAGCTGTAAAATTAGAGTTTTTAAAACATCAGTACTTGGTATAAATTTTTTACAGAAACACATGACCACTGAAAAATTCAGTTTTCCAAAAACTGAAGAAAAAATTTTACAATTGTGGAACAACCACAAGTGTTTCGAAAAACAAAATGAGATTATAGCAGATAGACCACAGTTTGTATTCCATGATGGGCCACCTTTTGCCACTGGTTTGCCACATTATGGTCATATTTTATCAGGTACCATTAAAGATACAGTTACAAGATATGCTATACAACAAGGATATTCCTGTTCACGTAGATTTGGCTGGGATTGCCATGGATTACCAGTTGAATATGAAATTGATAAAGCAAATAATATAACAACACGTAAACAGGTCATTGAAGAAATTGGAATAGCAAATTACAATCAAATGTGTAAATCAATTGTTCAGAAATACACAGATCAATGGGAACAAATTGTTAAAAGGATGGCAAGATGGGTCGATTTTAAAAATGGATATCGCACAATGGACAAGTCATTTATGGAATCAATCTGGTATACATTTTCAAAAATTTATGATTTTGGCCGTGTTTATCGAGGATTTAGAGTGATGGCGTATTCAACAGCATGTTCTACACCATTGAGCAATTTTGAAGCAAATCAGAACTATAAAGAGGTTTCTGACCCATCAGTTGTTGTTAAATTTACATTAAAAGATTCTTCTGCCATATCAGATAAATTTGTACCATATTCAGAAAAGGAATCAACTTTTGACAAAAAAGCACTGACAAAGCCAGTTTCGCTCCTTATTTGGACAACCACCCCATGGACATTGCCCGCCAATCTCGGTTGTTGCGTTTCATCTGAATTTGAGTACATTCTTGTACTTTCTGACAAAGGCGATGAATTTTTCATTCTTCTTGAAGAAAGGCTGTCAGCCTATAAACAACTGAAAAATTGTAAGGTTGTTGCTAAAATCAAAGGATCAGATCTCGTAGGTCTCAAATACACCCCAATTTTCAATGATTATAAAGATGCACACCCAGAATTATTTCAAGTTCTGAACAATCCAAATGTTGATCCAACTGCCGGTACTGGTATCATCCCAAATTCACCTGCTTTTGGTGAAGAGGATTACAATTTATTCTTGGCTTCAGGATTGTTAAAAGAATCAGATCTTGTACCTTGTCCATTGGATGACAAAGGCATCTTTTTTGAAACAGAATTTAAAGGTGAATATTTTAAAGATGCTGACAAGTTGGTCATACAAAGACTTAAAGAAAAAAATTTATTGATTTGTCGTTCAGATATCGTTCACAGATACCCGTTCTGTTGGAGAAGTGACACACCACTGATTTATAAATTGGTACCAAATTGGTTTATAAAATTATCAGATTTTCAAGAAAACCTTGTTGAAGTGAATGATCGTATAAATTGGATACCAAATAATATAAAATCACGATTCTCGAATTGGTTGGGTGCAGCACGTGACTGGTCCATCAGCAGAAATCGTTTTTGGGGTACACCTATACCAATATGGACCGATGACAAATTCGAAACAAAATTGGTCATCCGTTCAATCGAACAATTGGAAACTCTCGGCTACAGGCTAAAAGATGGCAAAAAGGAGAAAGTCATAGTCACGGATCTACATCGAGAATTTATTGACGATATTCTGATAGATTATGAAGGAAAGACACTGTCACGTATTGATGAAGTCTTCGATTGTTGGTTCGAATCAGGTTCGATGCCATATGCTCAAGATCACTGGCCATTCTCTAACAAAAATAAACATGTCGAAAATCAAATGGCAGATCTCAGTGTTAAAAACAAATCAAATCCTTTAGAAGACAAATTTGCATCTGTGGTGCCGCCTGCGCCTGCTGATTTCATTGCAGAAGGTTTGGATCAGACACGTGGTTGGTTTTACACTTTACACGTCATCAGCTCATTGTTATACGACAGGCCATCTTATAAAAATATAATTTGTTTTGGAATTGTTCTGGCATCAGATGGCAAGAAAATGAGCAAAAGATTGAAAAATTATCCTGATCCAATGGAAATTGCAAAACAATTAGGTGTTGATTCACTTAGATTTTATTTGATCAGCTCGCCGGTTGTAGAAGCAGAAAATCTCAAATTTAAAACGCAGGGTGTTGAGGAAGTTTTTAAAAATCTGTTGCTCAATTGGCTGAATTGCCTTTATTTTTACTCAGAAACCACTTCACATGAAAAAACAGGTGTCCAGGATGAAAAAGATCTTTCAAACGTTACAAACGTATTTGATAAGTGGATATTGAACGAATTTTCACTTTTTTGTCAAAAAATACAAAAATCCATGGTAAAATATGATTTATCTTCAGTTTTACCTGCATCCTTACAATTTATTGAAAATCTTTCCAATTGGTACATTCGAATGAACAGAGACAGGATCAGATCAGAAAATGACGTGCTATTTTACATCTTAAAAAGATTTTCTATATGTATGGCACCATTTACACCTTATTTTGCGGAATATTCTTGGATGTTCATGAATGACACTTTACATTTCTTGGATGAATTCTTAGAAGAAACCGGAAATACAGAATTCGATTCTGTTCATTATCAGTTGTTCCCAAAAACGATGCCACTTTTCGAATGCAATTTCTCTGCAACCAAGAAAATAATCGAAGGAATTCGATCGTTACGTGAACAATCAGCAATTTCACTTAAAACACCTTTGAATGTCTGCAAAGTTATTTCTGATGCTCCTTTAGACTATTCTGATGCAATCATCAAAGAAGAATGCAATATATTGAATCTAGAAAATGCAAAATCGCAAGATTTCCAATTTAATCTGAAGATTAAGCCAAATTTCAACAAAATCAAGAAATCACATTCTGATGAAAACATCAAAAGTAGAATTACCGAGATCAACAAAATAAAAGACAAAGTTCCAGATCATATACCAAACGAAGAAATTTTTGTCGAAAAAACACTTGTATTCGAAGAGAAAGATCATGTGCACACAACAATTGAGCTCAAAGACGATGGAAATTCACAATTTATTTCTTTGATTCTTGATCTTCGTATTGATGACAATCTGTTAAATCTCAAAACCGCAAGAGAGCTGAATGCCTTCATTCAGAAATTGAGAAAAGATTGTGGATTGTCAAAATCTGATCAAATAGAACTAAGTATTGCCGATCCAGAGCTAGAAAACATATATAAATTAAAATATACTCTTATCAAAAGATCTGTGACAAATAATAAGATGCTTAAAACAGAAAATTTTGAATTCAACGGTAGAAATGTACAAATAGGTCTTTTTGAATCAATCATTCAATAAATCAAGCCTGTTTTTTTTAAAAATACTTTTTGATTTTCTTGGTTTTTTTAAACAACACAAATTTATTCTGAAAAACTCACCATACATACACAATCAAATCAAGAAAACAGATGAGAAAAGGACAACCTGGTCTGCTCGTCAGAGCAACCGTGGCCATTTTTGATTTATTGAAAAAATTTTGAGTGAATTCTTGTTTTTTCACCATATGAATTTTTCTAAGAGTTTAAATTCTGATTTCAAATTAATTATCTTTTCAGGCATCTATCTCATATTTTGAATATTAAAGGCATCTCGTATTTTGAATACTAAAAAAAACATTTTTTTAATATAAGGCCTCGTTTTATTTTATATGCTCTCAAACTTGAAGAATTTTGTCTAAGTTTTTTCATGATCCGAATAAAATTATAAATCTCTTTACTTTTCAATTGCTCACTGTGCAGTTGCAACAAAAGGCAAATTGAGGTTAAAAATTTTTTTTTAAACTTATTAAAAGTGAAAATCAAGTAGATGATAGATACAAATGGTTAATTAAAGGGTATATTAGAGAATATTGACACCTTCCCCTTTTTATTTACTCGTACTAGTTTTTTAGAATCTCAATAAATTTTTCGAAAAAGTAAAATTTTTAAAAATTGTGATCTGATTTATCATCATTCTCTTTAAAAAAATATGAAATATTACTTTAAAAGAAAAAAAATTTACCTTTTTAAGTTAAGAAAAAAAGCAAATTATGTTTCGAAAAGGAGAGTTGTGTTTTGAGTAAATTTAAATAATATAAAAGAACATCCAATCTTCATACTATGTTATTTTTTGGACTGTTTTCATTCATTCCGACAAGTCGATCAGCTAATGCACAATCACCCGTGAATCTTTCACAAGGTGGTTCTGTCGATCCAAAACAATCTTTAAAAAATTACACAAATGATTCTTTGGACTTCAACATGCTCCAAGTATTTCTTTGTGCTGGTACCACTCAGGATTTTTTCAAAGGGTTTTTACCAAAATATGTTGATTCTTACGATGAAAATGTCATCAAAAATGAAATGAAAGAAAGTAATTTGTTCTTTAAAGAAGGAGTGGATTATTTGAATGCAGATATTTTCAGAAGCGCTGATTTTTCTCTAGAATGGGATGGAATTTTCACTGTAGATCTCCACATTTACCTTTATTCTCCTCATTTCATTTCTGCACTGAACCAATCATTACAAGAAACCCGGTACAGTGCGATTCAAATGTGGCTCAATCTTTTAAATATAAAAAAATCTCATAATCAATCTAATAACGAGTTCCTCTCGCTTTTAAAAGAAAAATTTGCACATTATTGTTTATATTTACTGGGAAATCCTGATGTGAAATATAATCTGTTTTATATCGACCAGTGGCCTGGAAATTTTGAAAATGATCCAATATTTTCAAAAATATTTAACTTCCCAGCAATATTTGATCATACGTCTGACATGACAGAACATAGTATTGATTATACAGTACGTCAAAACGCAAACAATTGTAATATGTCTATTCCAGATCTGAGAGGAAAAATCATAAGATCATATAATTACAAAGTTTTCACATTCGGTACAATGTATTCAGAAAAGTTTATCCTGAATAAAAAAAAGGAATTGGTACCGAAAGATAGAGAATTGAACAATTCTGAAACAATTCCAAGCTGTTTTTCTCTTTATTACATGCCACAAGCAGAACATATGACCAGATATTTGAAAATTGGTGATAGAAAATTCCAGGCCTTCGCAATGACCATACGCACCAATTCTGTTTCATTGTTTTTCCATAAGTCTTTTGCTGAAATAAAATGGTCACCCGATTCTGATGATTTTATTTTATTATTAGATAAAAATCATCAGCTTTCACGAGAAAATCTGTACGATTTGCAAAAAAGACATGCTATCAATGTATACTACTCAGAAATAGTCTAATTAAAGTGATCATAAGTACAAAATGATTTTTTTTAAAATCATTCTTTAAATCTCTTTTTAAATCATTCATTGAATCTTTATGAACTGGAAGTTGCCTAAAATATACTTTTTGTTTTTGACGTAATTAATTCTAAAAACTCTAAACATACAATACATCAATATCAAGGAGGAGAAAACTCAAAAATCACTTCCTGGTGCCTTAGCCTTGTCAACCTTTAGTTCATTTTTAAACCACTCATATTTATCAACCACCAATCATATTTATCGATCATCAGTCATAATTTCTTCAATTACACTAATATTTTTCAATCATCAGTTATAATTACTCAAATACACACATAATTATTGATTTTTAGTCATAATTTCTTTTAATCCACTCA
>LGUB01000019.1:0-22287 GCA_001432165.1 Pseudoloma neurophilia
ATTGATTTTTCCGGTAAAGAACAGAAAGTCATTTTCATGGCTTTTTTCAAGAAGTAAGTTGACTATTTTTCTACAAACACCAATAATGTAGTATTAGAACAAAAGCTAAAGTAGAAAGATGAATTTTCTTGTGAATGTAACTCAACGAAGACAATTTTAAATCTAATTGCTCTTATTTCAATATTAGAAGTTTTCTTAAAAAAATAAATTTTGAAAATCTTCTATAGAATTATTATTTTGAGATTAATTTTATTTCTTTTAAATAAAGTATTCATATAAGCAAAGTAATTCAATTCTATTGTTTTTCTAAAATTATAAGCTCTAGAACTTCGAACCGCTTCATTACAATCATTTTGCATATGGTCATATTATAGATATTCTAAATCAAATAAAGAATTCTTTGAAAATGAGAGTTCAAAACCAAAAGGATCTATCCGTAAATTAAATAGCTAAAAGCATACTATTCTTTGTTGAATTTATATGCTTTTCGTTCTTATTATCGGATATAATCAATAATATTAGGTAATTAATCAATCCATTGTTCGACATCAGATCATCTTTAAAATCTGATGAATTAAAAATAACCAGTTTTAAAATTAAACTAATATTTTCTATAATATGCTCATAGTCCAGAAGCTTAAAGATGTTTGTGATGAAGTATTGATAGTTTTTTCATTTCTCTTTATATTTTTATCCCATTATTAATTCATTTGATATTTGAACATAAATATCAATGTTAATATATCTACTAGAATTATCCTGTATAGTTAATAAATATATTTTCAATATCTTAGTCAATGAATTAAATTACAGAAGCTTGTTTTCCTTCAAAGTAAATTAGGAGCTAAACATATCACATAAAAAATCCTGCATTTCCGTTTATCAAAAAAATAGATAACAACAATTCTGGATGATTAGTTTAACTATTTTTGAGACCGCAAAATTTCTGAGGTCTGTATCTTTGTCACAGAATTCTGAGTTGTATTTATTCATTAAAAAGAAGAGGAAAATCTCGCTTTCTATTTGAGATCAAATCATGTCATTCATAAAGACAATAGGTAGAAATGAAGACTGAATATATTCAAATTGTTAACATGATTAAGATTTTATTATTTGTAAAATCAAGTTAAATTATCATATGAATATGTTTTTCTAAATCAATAATGAAAGATTTTTTAGTCCTCTTTCAAATAAGTATAATTTGCTTTATCATTCCTTAATGCTGAGAAAATTATTCCTGGTAAAGAAGAAACAACAAAGCATAGAAATTTTGAGTATAATAAATGATTAATCATTTTGAATATATATTACATGATTCCAGAAAGACCCTCCATTCCATCTTTATCTTTTTAAATTTGAGAAGTTCGTTTAGCTATATATAAAATTTGAGGAGTAATATGTATTTTCTTACTTCTTAAACATCTCCATAACCAAATACAATTATTTGATTGTCAAATCAACCTATCTCGTGAGTAAAAATAAATAAAATGATCAAAAGATTAAACAAAATCAGAGTGTAAATTTCAAAAAATTTTTTAAACTGGGTTTTCTATTGTCTCAAAACGTAAAATATATATAACAAAATACCATTATATAGAAGTAAATTCTCTACTCCTGTAATAAATGCATCATATTTCTTGTTGTTTCTTGAATAAAAAAATCAAACAATCATTGTGTGCGATTCGTATATATTATTTCATGTTAATAATTTACAATTGAAGGTGTGAATCAAAGATGACCTGTTGTATGTATGATCTGTGCAACTATGTATGAATATTAAACTCCGGATAAAATCCCTAATTGATAAAAAATGATCTTCTTCGATATTTAAAAATGAAAAATACTTACCCGAATGAATTTTTAAAGCGTTAAAACAAAATAGTATTTTATGGTAACCCTCTCTCTATGTTTCAATGTAAAGAGTATTTTAAGTCTCATCAAAATAAAAACGATTCCATAACTTGAATATTTCTCAAAAATGATTCTAATAAAATGTTACACTAAATCTCGATGATGTGCCCTGCTCTCGCATAGTTCCCTTATCATATCAAAGGGTCTCAGCCCAATCAGAAAACTTTCTACGATAGATACAATTTCATAGCAATTTAAATACTATTCTTTAATCAATTTATGACAAGCAAGAATTTTATATTATGTTAACAGATATATTTTAACAATTTTGTTTCTAAATTATTGATAGCATCAAAAAGAATCTTGATATATTATTATACTGTATATGAAATACTATTTAGTAAATCCCATTTTCATGAAAGAGTTTGAATTTTTATCTAAATACCTCGAATTTTTATATTCAAACTTAAAAAATTCAGAATTAAATCTTTTTTATTGTAAAGTAAAATTTGTAACTATTTTTTACAAGTCATCATTAAGTTGTCTATATAGATAATTATTTAAGAATTACATAGAAATATTTTTCTTGTGTTTATATTTACATTTTTTCGTAACATTTCTTATTCTCGATTTATCTGATAGACAAAGGAGATAATGCTGTGTTTAGAACATAATTGTACGCGTATTGTTGCTTTTACACAAGATATATCCGAGCGCTCTATCTATTTTCTTAAATGAAGCACAAAAAAGAGTAACCGCGAAAATCTTATGATGTCGACAATTTGTTTCAATGAAGCAAAAGCTTATACGAAAAACAAATATTGTTTTCGAGGGATTGTGGCTATAGTTTTTTAAATCCACAAAAACATATTCTTCGCTAAAAAATAAAAATCCTATGAACAAATTATGTTAAATAGAATTAACACTGATTAAAACTCGGAAAATATTTCTATGATATGACATAAATTTATTTTCGGTTTGAAAAATAAAAAATTTGCATATCATCATGTATTTTTGGCCGTATAGAAAAGAGGCTCATTGATAAAAAGATTTTATTCTATTATCTCATTCAAAAATGATTGAACAATCATTTCGATCTGATTTCTTTCTATTGAAATCGAACAATGAATTTCATGACTCTGTTTTATTCAATAAAGAATAAGTCAATAGATATATCCGAGGGATTTATTTTTTAGTAAAAGAAAATAATAAAATCTTATTGAATTGTGATTTTCAAATTTCAAATTTAATTTAGCAAATTGTTTTGTTGAATAAGATCAAAAATTTCTCTTTACTTTAAAATGAAATTCATAGAGAAAAAGTATATCAATCTAAAATAGTATTTAAAATTCAGAAAGTATGTTAAAAAAATCAAAACTAAATTTAATATAATTTGAATGAATATAAATTTATATAAAAAAAATTAGATTAAGGCTATATTTTAATTCGAAGTTATAGAAATGTTCGTTCGAAATTGAATTAGAATTAATATAAATGAGTTGAAGTTATGATGCAATAATATTTGTTAATGAGCAAACTGTTCATATATGTTCCAACAACTTAATAGAAGAAAATTAAATTTTTAATGATTCATATAAAATTCTTTTTAGCTATAGAATGTAAAGTTACAATAAAATAACTTTTGCCTTGATAGTGCTTTTTGAGCTTATTTTTGTTACTATATCGTTCAACTGTGCTTCAATAATTAAATATTTTCTGATATTTATGTGGCTCATGATTTATATCTAAGAAACTTTTGTAGTGACTTTGAGCAAATTTTATATTAAAAAATGCAAATATTCATAATTTCTTTTCTTTAACAATAATTTATACTACAAATTTAGGATATTTTAAGACAAAATGTGTAAAATTTTATTATTAGTTAAAAATATTGATCCAAAAAAATTACTGCTAAATTACTTTTATAAGTATTTAAAAATAGCTTTGTTCTTAAATTTCACATTTTTTTTGTAATAAGCATTATCTTAATATGAAAATAATGTTAAAAAATATGTAATTTTCTTTCATTGTTGATATGAAAACATACTTCAATATTCCTTATTTTAAAAGTCACAATAAAGTCTTCATCGATCATCTACAAAAAAATATATTATAATATTATTTACATGTTCTTAACCTTTCAAAATGTTGAGATCGAATGTATTATTCCGTCAAAAGATTATTTGCAACTTTTTTTTATTGATCAGCGCAGTATATAAATGACTCATTTTTCTAAAAATAAGAAAAATTAAAATCATTTATTACAATAAATTGCAAGAACAAAACAATGTTTTATGAAAAAAATTATATCATAACTTGA
Source organism: Pseudoloma neurophilia (assembly GCA_001432165.1). NCBI lineage: Eukaryota > Fungi > Microsporidia > Pseudoloma > Pseudoloma neurophilia. The sequence goes on from LGUB01000019.1 coordinate 4,172, forward strand.
AGAAAACATTCATCTAGATTTTTTCTGAGACAAGGATCAATTCTTTCTTTTTTTTGTATTTTTGATTTTTTTTGAGACTACAAGAAGCCAATGTGTTATTTATCGAATGCTAATTTTAAGGATTATCCGTTTATTTCTATAAAAATTTATTTTTTGTCTTAGATGATTAAATGATGTTCATTTAAAAAAATTTTAATTCAGGTTATAAAATATTTTCCTCTATAAAATTGTACGTTAATACAATTTATATGGCATGAAATTCTTCAAAACTCTTTCGGGAGAGCTCGTTCACCTGCTTTTTGAATCTAGTCTAAATTTAATATAGCTGAATGAAAAATAAATAAGATGATTTCTACCATTCAGACTTTTTTCCGTTAATGCAATTTTTTTTGTATATAAACACAAGTTAGAAAGATTTTTCCTGATTATTTCGAGAATAAACGAATTGCTTACGTTTTACACAGATAATAAAATTTTCTACACATTTGGAGTTTTCACCATTTAAACATTAGTTATAATCAAAATATGACGAAATGTGCAGTTATCTTATTTTTTAGTAGAAATTTTCATTCCTGAATGGTTGGATCTTGATCTTTACATACTAGCTTTTCAGATCAGGAATCGTTCTAATTTACATTTAAGATAGATTGCCTCTACTCTACTTAAGCTTTGAATGTATGATTAAACGGCTTTTTTGTCTTAAAATAGAGAAGAAAAGAAGTTCATAAATAAACTAAATGCAATATATCCTTTTAACATAAAAACGCAATAGTAAATAGTTGAGAATGGCACTGGAAGTAGATAATAATTACAGATGCTACAAATACACACAGCAATATACTGATTGCAAAGAATAAACTAACGAGTTTTCTTTTGTTCAAGAACAAAACAATTGCGACACTCAAAGAAGTCAATAATAATAAATCATAATAACTAATAGTTTGTGAAATATATAGAGATTTAAAGACATTAAGAGCATGTAAAACAATAATTAGTGTTTTATTGTGATAGTTATCATAAAAACTTAGAGAAAATTGTTTCTCATATAACCATTATATCATGCACAGGATGGATTTTATAAAAGAAAATATAATTGTAAGATAGACGAAAAAATTGTTAGATGAGCCTAAAATAAAATATAAAATGACTTGGTTTTTTTTCTTGAAAAATTCAATTAATTTTCAACTATTTTTTTATTTGAAATTTCTGAACTTTAAAAAATGGTAACAAAAAACATTTCAAGCTAGTGAATTGTCTTAAAAATAATAACTAAAAATCGTTCAAGTAAGAAAAACATCAATATATAAATATTTTACTTTAAGACGGATAAATAAATTTTATTGAGTTAAGGATTGATTTAAATTTCAAAAGCTCATACATACATGTTATACGAGTTCATATAAATATGAATGATTGAAATTGCTTTCAATATATGTGAGTGAGATTATCTTTTTTATGTGCATCTTTGTCATTTTTTATTTCTTTTAATAAGGTGGTCAGCCATGTATAATTTATTAATTTTGTTAAATAATTGAGTATAATATAAATATGATGAATATATTATAAAACATTCAAATTTATGTAGGTTTTTTATCTTTAAGAAAGGCATTTAATCATTCGAAAATAAAATGACTTGTCATTTTTCAAAATGGTATTTCTTTTATCAAATAACTCACGTTTATATATAAATTGATTTTTTTAATGAGCTCTTATATAACATAGTTAAAATCTATTTCTGCCTCTGATCTATTTTCTTCCACTCTTTAGCTACTAATAAGTCATATTTCTATTATTTTGAATCTATTCTGTTATTATTTTAAATAATATCTCATATTCTATTATTAGTATCGAAAACTTTAAACTTCTTCTTAAAAACTGAAATTTAATTTTACCTCTTGAACGATTTAATATTGAGCGTGTCAAAATACTCATTCATAGCGCGTAACAGCTAAACAAAAAATAATAAATAAAAATATTTTTTTTTGTCAACTAAGATGCATATTTTGTCAATTTTAGTGAAGTCTTTTAGTGCTTATGATTAATATAAAAAATGAATTTATAAAAAAATTACAGAAAATATAGTTTTCTTTTAAAATGAATTTTCAAAATTTATGTTGTTCATTGTTGTGATGAAAGAAAAGTATCAATTCATATACTTAGTATCAGCGAATTTTTATTATATTTTCAAAAATCAAAGTAATTTATCTAGGACATATATGTTCAGACAGACATTATATGTTTGAATTGTGACACATTTAATTATCTTGCACTGAAAATAAAAAAAATATTTTGTTCTCCTTTCTTGTTTAGCTGAATCGTCTTAAGATGCCTTTTTATTGTATAGTATGAGAATACCCTGTAAAATACTAAAAATGAGTATGACTATATTTTTTTTATTGTTGTTTTGAAACTTTTAACAAAAGGGAAAATTATTTTATAAGATTAGTATTGGAGGATCTGATTTTAGATCGTTGTCACAGAATTTGCGATCAGATCATATATGATTGTTATAATAGTTCAAACATCAGCTGTATTACAGATGTTTTTATGTTGGGTTTCAGAGCTGATTTTGATTGCTTAAAAGTATATAAGCAAAATGAAATGTAATAAAATGTTATTTCCATCAAAAAAGATTCTTCATTTAATAAGTCTGACAATTCCAATTCCTACCATATCTTCACCAAAACTTATAATTTAAAAAATAGAACATCTTAGTTCAAGAAAACCACCTTCTATATTTTTATTTGAACATTATTTTACTAAAATGATGAATTTTGAACAAAGTGAGAAATATCAAAAAAATACTAAAACCTGATTTCTGTTTTTATGAGCATGATATTCAAATGAATTCAGAAATTTCTATTCAATTATGGCTTAATCTCAAGAATAAGACAAATATAGAACAAAGTTAAAATGATTCAGGTGATTATTTTAACAGATAAAATATTACCATGAAAAAAAGTTTTCTTTATATGTTATCTTTTGGAGAGTCCGCAAGAAGGTGAATTTTTAAAACATTTGAATTAAACTATTAATTTATGAAAATAATCGTCTAAAGACAAAAAAGTGTCGAGGGTTTTTTTAGAAACTGAAAGGATGATATAATAAAATATATGAGATAAAAGAAGGATATAATATAACATAGCATATGAGTTAAAAAAATATAAGTTTCCTCTTTATTTAATGGGCAAAAAAGTTCTCAAATGCCAAAAAAGGAAAATGACATCCTCAGTCATAAAGGTTTAAAAACAGAGGGTATTAAAAGGATTCTGTCACAAAACTTTCTATATTAAAAAGACAATATTAAAAGATAAGTATATTTTTATTCAACAAAAAAACAAGCTTCTAAAAAAGACAATTTCTGTTATATGTTGTGGAATATGATTTCCACCGTGGAAATCAAACAACAAAAATTTCAACATGTGTAAATTTTTTGAAAATTAAATTTCTTAACCTACCTCGAAAACAACACTTTTTTTGCTTCTTGTTATTAGACAGTTTTTGGGCTGTGCAACCTTATTTTCAGAATGACAACTTAAAATTTGTTTTTATAGTCTTTATTGAATATTCAAAGTTCCAAAAAAATGTGATCTCTTGGCAACTCGTATTCTAAATGTTGTCGCAAAAAAACGGAAATTATCCAAATGGGGTATGTGGTGTAACTAAAAAAATTTGTCTAAAGTTAGGCACATCAATGATTCCATGCGTAAAATAAAAAGTTAAACAAAATTTACTATATTTTTACGTTCAAATTCTCAAGGAAAAAAATTAGAAATGGGTGTTTTTTTACCTTCTATTCAAGAGGTCCAAATAATAATATCAGTTCAGAACCTCAGGCATATATAAACGTTGATAGCATTATTTTTCCTGAGTTGATTCAGAATTTCACTGCTGAGGTAGAGCCAACTTTTGATCTCGATGGTTTTAGTTTATTAACACGACCAAAAAATTTTGATGCAGTTCGAGGACGATTGCAGTTAGAATTCAGAGACAGATACCTTGGCTCTAAACATCTGAATAAGCAGGCAAATGTTTTTAGTCGAGGTAGACAAATTTATTTGAAAGAAATAGTTACGTTTCGGTTTTGGCATATTCGATTTGGCGATGAAACTCAATCTACTTATATGTTTCTGATGACTAAAATACACACTTTTAAATTAGAAACGGCTAGAGTTGATAGATTAGCAATTGTTTTGTTTGATATTATAGCTCGCGCTTATGAATTATTACTGCTAGATGATGCGCAAGTTGCATATGCAACACAAGATTTAAACAGATTGCATGAACAATCATTTCATTTACATGATATAGATATAAGATGCTATGGACTCAGATCAAGAAAAATTTTAAATAGCATTCCTTTTTGTTTGGTTTCCAGGTTTGTAAGAATGTTGAACACATTTTTTTTCTAGCGTCAGAATGTGACGGGTGTTTTTTTTGAGAGTTTTGGAGGAAAAGAATCTTACAGATTCATTGGAATTAATGGCACATTTTGAAAGGGTTGTCGATCTTTTAAAAACTGAAGTTCACAGCACAGACATAGCAGTGACATCAAAATTGAAGTAAAATAGTATTATAAGTGAGACAATTCGTACAGCAGATATAAATCAGAATGAACGTAGTCAACAGGTATCGGCCAACACTGATGGTTTTAATGGTATCATGATTCAAACTCAGTTGGGAGATTGTCTTTGTGGAAATTAACAATCAAATATTTTTTCACATGTTCTTAAAATAGACACAAAATCTTTGAGCAAGTTAAGCATGGTTTGTTACATCTAAAAAGAACAGGGATTTTTAAAATAAACTCATATACTACGCTTATACCTAGATACTTTTCAAGGAGAATTTTGATTAAGCCAGGATATACTCTGACATCTCAAAAGTTGATAGATGTTTTATATGATTGTCTAAATGACATACATAATCCTGCAATGCTAGCTTTTCAAGAATTCAGAGCGATCGACAAAACACAATCAAAAAGGATTATGACCAGGCCTCTACAAGGCTAGAGACTGAATTGGGTCAAGGCACAGCTCACAGGTTTGAATTTACCATCAATATGTTCAGCTTTGGCCCTGTTCTGAATCGGGTATTTGACAACATTACTAATGGTTTTGCATTTAAATTTAATTGCAATCACATTAAAAAACACATATTCAGTTGGATCAATCAAATTCTTGAGGCTTATCAAAACAGAGAGTTTGTTAGACAGGCTGAAATTTTAAAAAACTCATTATCATTGAAATTGTTTTCAAGGAATGTATACTGACAGGAAGCTTTAATTTGCACATGATCCACGATGTCAATATTGTCCGTTTCTTAAAAAATTTGATTTAGAAAAGAGAAATTCCTTTATTCACAATAAGCATTTTATTGGAAAATGTGAACAAACAAATGGTTTCAGGTGATTTTAAAAGGTTATTTGAGACTGCCGCGCGAAATTCATGAGGCTTATCTGAAGATCGAAAGCATGAAATTCACTTGTTTTGTGTTGCTGTATTCCTTGAAAACCATGAAATTGTAGGAGAGTATTTATATGATCGATTGTATGAAGAGAACACTGTACTTAGTAAAATGTCAAGGATAAGTGGCCAGGTTCGTGGGATGACAACAGCAGAATATGTTTCTCTTTTATTCAATCCGGATAATTTGAATATTTTCAGAAAAACTTCCGATATTTAAAAACTAATGCATTTTGTATGTAAACTGCGGTCTCAGCCGACCAGGTCATTATAAAGAGAGTTGTATCAAAGCTGATCAATGCATCCGCAAATGCACAGATCTCTTGCAAAAGACGATAAAACAACGTTGAAGTGTTTATCATGAGTAAAGACATGTCAAATGATAGCAGAATGAAACTCTAACGCATCAATTTACATATTAACAGTTTGGCCGATATGTATATTTAGAACTTATGTATTTTTTGAGACAGAATTCTCGAGGATGGGCAGGAATGCTACGTTTGTATCTATATGATGAAAAAGGCGGATAAGTGCCATCATTTATTATAAGAATGGAGAAAATTCTAACATTGCTTCAAAAATTTAAGATTATGCTTCTACGGTGTCGTGCTGTTCGAAAAGTTGCATTCAAAAATTTATAAAATTCTTCAAAAATATAATAGGTATATCACTCAACAAATTTCGAGGAATGTTTTTGAATATTACGACGCAGAAAAGGTATCTTTCAGAGTTTACTTCAAAATCGTATGTTCTCGATATTTAAGCCAAAATGTCACAAATTGGTTTGAAGAGTTGTTGAAAGATCGATTTTCAAGAAATCTGATAAACTCATTCTATTTGAATCAGCCACTTTTCGGTGCTCTTGAAATACTGTTTCTATGTTTATGATCATTCTGTCCAATCAAAAAAATAACAACAACAGGAGCAACAAACTGATCCATCCTAATCAATAGGGTCATATTTCACTTCGATAGGGGTAAATAAAATAAAAAGATCAACTGTTTGCAATTGGGATGTGCACAAAAATGAAAATAGTAAATTTTTGAGCCGGATGGTTTGAATGATATCCCCACTAATAATCACAGTCAAATTCAAATTATCCCCATTCTTTATATTTAGATTATTATTTGAGTGACAATAATCGTGTAGATAAAAATAAAAAGTTTTGTTATCATATCGAAATAGAAGGTTTTTTGCCGAGCAGACGTATTATTGTCGATATGAACGACCTAATGAATCGTTCTTCCATCATAATAACATTTGTGGATCGGAAAAAAAAACAGATAAAGAGATTTTTTGATCAAATTTGTTAATCTTTATGTGTTCAATTTGTAGATACAGGTTAAAATTATTATTATGAAGATAAAATATACAATGATCCGAAGAGTCATTTAGAGAAAATGAGTCTAACCAGAATTTGATCATCATTGACCGTGAAGCAGTCAGTCGAGCAGAAACAACAGAAGTTTTTATTGATTCCTCGATAATGACAACTTTTTTAAAGTGATTATGAAAATGACTGCTTTGAAAACAATTCAGAATTGAATATGATTGAGACTGACAGTCAAGATCAACAAGTACGATCAAACAGTCAGATTATGCAGCAAAGATCGTCATTAAATAATTTTAAGGTTATCCATCTTATGAACCTTTTTGTTATGATTTTTCAAAAATATATACAGAAGGTCAGAGAAGTTTACAATAGGTTGATTTATCATAAAGCTGACACCACACCGTCGTCGAGTGCTTAGTGATAGAACAAGGTACACAGAAACAATTGTAAATCTAATAAAAAATCGATGTTTGAAGAAAAAGATTAGTGAGAGAGTTCTTTTACTATTGATTGTTTTTTTGTATGAAAGAAATTGAAGTAAAATTAGTTTAAAAACTTTTTAAAATATGGTTTCAAAAATGTGCATAAAAGTGAAAAATTTGTGATAAATAACGAAGAAAACACATAATGAACTATAATTGTCAGAATATTTTTCACATTTTTCATTAAAAAGTTGCCTGATAGATTTTTGATGAAAATCTGACACTTTTTAGGTTGCGCAACCTTATTTTTCGAAAAATAACTTCAGATTTGTTATTTGAATCTTTATTAAATGTTTCAAGATATAAAAGAGTGTGATCTCTAGTCAGCACAAATATCAAATGTTCTTAGTGAAAAACGGAAAATTTTCATAAGAAAAAAGTTGTGTAATCCAAAAAAATCATCTCAATGTTAGGCACATCAATATTTCCAAAGAAAAAATGAAAAAATAATCAAAATTTAATTTCACATTCTCAGAAAACACCTTCTTTGAGTAATTTTTTATCTTTTAGAAAAAAAATTCATAAACCAAAAAAAACAGCAAAATATTCCTAAATATATAAATAAATTGTTCTCTATTCTTATTTTTGTGTTTTTTCCGTAAAAATGTTTCTTTTCATTCAATTTCTTTCTACAACATGAGTGTACGATATTAAAGAAAATCAAAAAAAATTTAAAAGCACAAAAAAAGCAGAAAGGCATCTAATTTATATAAATAAATCGTTATCTGTTCTCATTTTTGTGCATTTTCAAAAAGTGTTTTCTTTCATCTCATTTTGTTCATACATGTAGTAAGAAAGAAAATTAAAATCAAAAAAAATTAAAATCCTGAAACACAGGAAAATCATCTTTTTAAAATAAAGAAATTGTTCTACATTCTTATTTTTGTGTTTTTCGAAAATGTGTTTTTTCATTTCTATTGTATAGTTGAGATAAAAATGAAAAAAATTCAAAAACAAGTAAAATGATTTCAAACGCGTAAATAAATTGTTTTGTATTATTATTTTCATGTTTTTCATAAAAATGTATTTTTTACATTCAATTTCTTTCTACTACATGAATGTACACAGTAGTATAGTAAAGAAAATTAAAAAAATCAAAAATCAAAAAAAGTACAAAAATCATCTAATTTATATAAATAAATCGTTCTATATTCTCATGTTTTCCTAAAAAATGATTTTTTTCGTATATTTTTATCTACTACATTATAGAGAGAAAATGAAATTCAAAACCATAAAAACAGGAAAATTGTTCAATTTATATAAATAAAACTATCTATATTCTTATTTCTTTTCAAAAAGTGATTTTTTTATATATAACATATATCATTGTAATTAAAAAGATAAATTTATATAAGTATAATGAATAAGTTCATTTCTTTAACAGTATTCAGAATTGATCCTATCTTTTGTAAATACGGCCTTTGTGGTGAACATCTTCTACGACGTAATTTATCAACAAACGATGAGCTGTTGAATTTTGATCGACTGATATGGTCAGAACAGTAACAAATTGTTTATATTTTTGTTTTGATAAAAAATACAGATAATTCAATTAATAAAAATGGTTAAAAGATAAGACAATGAATATGCACTTTTGAAAATTGAATATTCAACTTTAATATATTTTTTTTATCAATATCAGTAATTTGATATCAATTTCAAGGTATAAAAAGGATGTTTTTCGTACCCATCATATTATCAGTCCCAGGCCTGAATCCTCTAAAAAATTGGACACATACAAGTTATAATATTTCATAACACTCACAAAAATGATAGGTACATTCTTTTACTTGCCATGGATCATTTTACTGATTAAAACACAATCCCTTAATAATATTGAAGTAGGAATCGCAAATAATCCACCAGTTAGTGATTCAAATAAAAAAGTATTAATCAATCCTAGTATAACTGATTCAAATAATAAAATTGAAACTGGTCTAACAATTCTGATTGATCCAAGCAAACAACTATTCGGAGATGATGAAAGAGAAACCAATATACCTTCGTTATTCAACGTGCTTTTTAGATTATTAAATGATGATTTTTTCGATTCATTAATAGGAAAAGATGATGAACTTGCAGTTAATCTGCGAAAATTAAGAGAAGAAGCATTAAAAAGTCAAAAAGATCAAAAATCAATCAATGAAATAACAAACGATATGGTAGAATTTCTAGAGAAAAAATACTCCTCCTTATACCGTCAAATTACAATTTGTTCTGTAAGTGATTTTTTACTATACTTTCTAACTTATATTGTTGATTCAAACCTTGATCAAGATAATAAATATTTCGGAATGAAATTAAAAGATGAAACAGATGTGATTGCACCTATGAGAAAAAGTAATAATATGATACTCCCTTTATTACATTATACTCATCTAATTATCGAAAAAGACCACATGTCTTTTAAAAGTAAATTCAAATGGGTTTTCAAAAAGAAGCCAAAGCTCATTTTTATTTACAGGCCAGATGGATACAGTTTCGATAGAAACAGAAAAGAACACTTGGAAATTCAACATGAGGATGCAACTGATAAAAGTATAACTATCTATAATCTAAAGGGTATCGTATTCTTTAACAAAAATTTCAAAGATAATTCATTTTTTATACAAAACGATGAATTATATGATCAGAAAACAGGAGATAAGCAGTCTATAACCACTGCTGAAATTTATGTATCGGAGTTACTTATATATGAGCTGAAGGAGTAAACCAGTTTCGAGTACCAAATTCATTTTTTAAATATTTGTCTTTTCTTGTTTATATTTTTTTTGTACAAAGGAATACGTTCATTAAAAAATTCACTTTTCTTTTTTTCTGTTGTTTTTTGATTGTTGTGTGAACTTTTTATAACTGAAAAAAACTCATATTTCATGCTAAAGTACATAATAGATTGAATATTTTCTAAAAGATCTAGGAGATTTGATAATTTCATATTTTTAATAAATGATGGTTTTTTTCTCAACAAGGTATTTTTTAACTGCCAATATTTCTATTGGACAACAAAATATTTCATCATTTGGATGGATCTATCTCTTGCTTAAATATATTTTAAAGTTAATAACAATAAAGATCATTTCTCTCAAAATCTGTTATTTCTTAAATTGTGTTGGATTTTTCCGTATCTTAATTAGAATTTTAGATATCTTAAATTGGGTTAAGCTTTTCTGTATCTTAAATTCGAATTTAAGATATCTTAAATTTAGTCAAGCTTTTCTTTATCTTAAATTAGAATTGAAAAATTTTCAAGTTAAAGATATACTTTTATTTATAATACCAGGGATAATATGTCGTAATTCTATTTTTTTCTAAGCTTTATCAAACTCATAATTCTGCAATTTTAAGATATCACTCCCACATACCCTACAATTCTAGGTAAATCATATTTATGCATATTTTCCTAGTCCATCCAGCTGCACACACCTTTTTCCGAACAATGTCATCATTTTATAAATCATCCAAAATTACATCATTTTTGTTCATTTTTGACAGAAATGTGTGAAATTTGTCCTCAAATTAAACATCGTTCATTTGGTAAATATAACAGAAAAAACACTCTCTCTTCTGAAAAACAAGGAGAAACCGTGTCTATTGATATTTGCGGTCCATTTATAATAGAATCAAAAATTGGATTTCCTGAACAAATATATTTTTTGACAAAAATTGATTTACATTCTAGATTTTCAAGGGTTGGAATTTTAAATACTCTTACTTAAGAAGAAACTTGTGTGGTATTAGAAGAAATTCTTCTTAAAGAAGAAACACCGGATAAAATCTTATCTGACAACGGCACTCAGTTCACATCAAAGGGATTTGCCACACTTATGGAAAAATACAGTGTTAAACATATTCGATCACAAATATATAATCCAAAAGAAAATGCAAAATCAGAAAAAATCAACAAATCTATAAATGAGATAATGCGAATAGTCCGATATAAATTTCCAAAGAGGGATATAATCAGTCTCATACATAATAGACTGAACTTTGTATATAATAGATCGATTGATTGTTCACCTCACATGTTACACTATCGAGAAAATCCTCTTAATCCAAATCAGAGTATTGATCATCACATTACTGAAAAGGCAAACACCATTTCACAGAAAATATCTCAGTATGATAAAACAAAATTTAATAGTAACAAAAAAAACTGTCAATTTGAAATTGGAGATTTTATATATGTTAAAACTCCCAGAGTTAAAAAACGAGATTATCTTTTTGACGGCCCGTTTGAAATTCATCAATTAGACCGACGAAATAATGGATTGAAAATTCTTTTACACAACAATAAATACCAGTGGATTAATGCAAATAATGCTTTTCAACTTGGAGGGCATAATGTCGTAAACCAACACAATTTATCACAAAATAAGTGATAAATTACCAAAACATAAACACTGATAAATGAAAAATATATCAGTGTAAAAGTAAAAGTACTGAAAGCTTTTGAATAAATAATGGTTTTCAACAAACAGTCTTCCCATAAAAGACCTTTATTACTTTCTTTATATGTTAAAGATCTTCTTAACATCTCTCAAAGTCGCCTTCCCGACAATAAGACAATTAATATACACTCAAAGAAAATAAATATTCTACTATAATATATTTTTTTATCAATATCAGTAATTTGATATCAAATTAAAGGTATAAAAAGGATGTTTTTCGTACCCCTCATATTATCAGTCCCAGGCCTGAATCCTCTAAAAAATTTGACACATACAAGTTATAATATTTCATAACACTCACAAAAATGCTAGGAACATTCTTTTACTTGCCATGGATCATTTTGTTGATTAAAACACAATCCTTCGATGATATTAAAGAAGGAATCACAAACAATCCACCAGTTAGTGATTCAAATGAAAAAGTATCAGTCAATCCGAGTATATCTGATCCTACTAATCAATTTGAAAATGGTCCAACAATTCTGAGTGATCCAAGCAAGCCACTATTCAAAATTAGTGATAAAAGAACATATATACCTTCGTTATTCAACGTGCTTTTTAGATTATTAAATGACGATTTCTTTGATTCATTAAAAGGAAAAAAAGATGAACTTGCAGTTAATATGCTAAAATTAAGAGAAGAAGCATCAAATGGTCAGAAAGATCAAGAATCAGTCAATAAATCAATAAAAAATCTGGAAGAAGTTCTAAGGAAAAAATATAACATTAGAATTTATTCTGTATATCATTTTTTTGAATACTTTCTAAAGTATATTGTTGATTCAAACCTTGATCAAGATAATAAATATTTTGGTGTGAAATTGAAAGATGAAACAGCTGTGTTTGATGCTGATAGAGCAAGTAATAATAGATTACTCCCTATGTTTGAAAATTATAATCTAAAAATCAATAGAGACCACATGTCTTTTAAAAGTAAATTCAAATGGGTTTTCACAAAGAAGCCAAAGCTCATCTTTATTTACAGGCCAGATGGATACAGTTTCGATAAAAACAGAAAAGAACACTTGAAAATTCAACATGAGGATGTAACTGATAAAAGTATAACTATCTATAATCTAAAGGGTATCGTATTCTTGGACAAAAATTTAAAGTTTAATTCATTTTTTATCCATAACGATGAATTTTATGATCAGAGAACAGGGGTTGAGAAGTCTATAACCACTGCTGAAATTTATGTATCGGAGTTACTTATATATGAGCTAAAGGAGCAAACCAGTTTCGAGTACCAAATTCATTTTTTGAATATTTGTCTTTTTATTTTTTTTCAAATGAATACATTCTTTATAAAATTCACTTTTCTCTTTTTCTGTTGTTTTATGATTGTTTTGTAAACTTTTTATAACTGGAAAAACTCATTGTCAGACTGCGATCGAGAATATAAAAATTGCTCCTCACTCATTTTCTCTTTATTCAAACTAGGTGTTTGCATAGGCAAGACATTTATCTAAAATATCAGATTTATGTCGACCTTGCCCCGACACTCATATTTCATTCTAAAGTACATAAATGAATTGTCCTTGGTACTTAATAGATTGAGTATTATAAAGAAATCTTGGAGATTTGGCAATTTCATATTTTTTAATAAATGATGGTTGTTCTCTTAATATGTATTTTTCAATTTTCAATATAACTGTTGGACAACAGAATATTGTATCATTTTGATGGATCTATCACTTGCTTGAATAGATTCGAGAATTAAGAACAATAAAGATCCCATTCTCTGAAAAGAAATATAACGAGTGTTAGAATGAATATTATATTCTTAGAAATGTAGTTAACTATATATTATCTACTTTGAAAATTTCTACAAAGCAAAATACAACATTTTTTCTGATGATAAAGATATATCCTTCAAGAATAAATAAATTTACTTTATCCCAGTGTTTCAAACATTAAATTTACTACTTTTTAAAAAGGTCTGCAGCTGTCGAAGTAAATGATTATGCAGAATTCTCTCGCATATGCTGGAACTCTCAATTGATTCAGAGAGAGAGAATGTGTGTAACGTAAAATTTATTTTATTTTATCCATATAACAAGTGAGGTGTTTCGCGAATAAAGTAAAAATTTTTTGTAAGTTTCTGAAGATCTAGTATCTCTGGAGACTGTTCTAAAAACCAAAGTTAAAAAATAAGAAATGTATAAAATTTTTTTAAAAAAAAATGTGAACTTGTGATTCAAAAACATATATTTTATTGAAGGTAATCACCCGACACTTGAAAATATTCTGAAATAGAAAACTATTTCTCTTTGATATATCATATGGGTTTAGCACTATTGATATTAGTTGATACAGCTCTGTATATCTATAATATCTTTATTATTTACTCTTATTGTCTGTTTTAATGTTACACATCATAGAAACACCAGCATCTTTCAAATATCGAAATGAATTATTCTTTTCTTCGTAATATATAGCTGTAAATTATGCTTGCCTTCAACTGTAGAACAAAGCTGTTCTTCAAAATGGTCTAATCTGCTAACGGAATATCTTGAGAAAAAAATTCCGAAACATCAATAAACATTCCGAAAATACTGAATTCTTCCGACTTCACTGATATTTCACCTTTTCGAGAGGATAATCCTGGTAAATCATGTGTACGGTGTTGAAATATCACAAAGTTTGCTTGAAATGGTAAACGACTGGGCAATCCTGAACAATAAACTATTCAAAATCAGAAATATCTCAATCATTCAAAACCAAAATTTTGTGCTATCACAACTAATTTAAGATGTCCTTACCCAAAAATACAAATTCATTTGTAACGAGTCCTGCGTTAAAACCTCCGTTTCATATCTGACGATCACTCTAGAAAGTGGGATTTCCTCTTTGTGTGTTAAAGAGTATAATAAAAAGTACATGAGAAATTAAAAAAAATTCAATTTCAAAAGTGCATGATGTTCTTCAATGGTTAACATCACTCAGTACCTTCATCTCCGTATGTTCTACTGTTGATAAACAAATATATAATACTCCAACAGGCAATGAAAATGAATTTTACTTCAGCGAGAATAAATTTAACAAATGAAATTTGAAGATGAGCCTACATTCACAATGGTTAATAATATCATTTTCAATCGAGCGAAAGGCAGTGAACTAGCACAGTGGAAGGAACATTTTAATATTCTAATGGTATCATTGTCAAATCAAATCTCGAGAGAAATGAATACTTATTCGAATAAATATATTTATCTTCATCTTTTTTCTGTGTTATAGAAGTTTATTTAATGTTTTAAATAATAATCTCTTGTTCCTCAAAAATCTTCTTATTTCAAGAGATTGGGAATATTATAATTTATTCTTTTTGCTTATAATAATAAATAAAAAATTTTTGTATTGTTAAAAAAATTAAAACCTTAATATCTATAAAAATTCATCTAGTACGGTAATAAAAATAGTTATTTTTATGTCACGTGTTGTATAGCATTTTTAAACAAACATGCTTTTATAGTATTCTAGATGTTTAATATAATTTTTCTATTTAATTCTCAGTAAAATCTTTAAAAATGAGAAGATGCAGAATATTATCTTTATAAATAATTTATTCATTCAAGTAATTAATCATATGTATACTTCTCGTTTTTTTTGTTAAATATTTGACCATTTATTCTTAAGAGAAAAATAATATAATTTCTCATGCTAGAAGTAACAAACAAATTACTGTCTGAAATAAAATGATTTTTTGAACATTTATGCATTTTAATAATATTCCCAATGTCACCTTATGAAAAGATACAAAAACATAAAAAGGAAATACTATAAAAAATATAAAGGTATTAAAACTGCAAGTGAAAACATCTCATTCAGATCTTAAAATATCCGCGCGTGACGCTTAAATGCGTAGCACGCAAAGAAAGTTATTTGAAAAAAAATTCATTAATTTTGTTTTAACCTTCAGCGTGAAAAGGAAAACAAATGAAGAATATAACTGATTATAATGATAATGAAATTGAAAAAGTAAGAGGTAACGAAACACAAGAAGAATGGGCAATAAGAATAATGGATTATTACTATGAAAATTCTAAACCTGTTTATTTTAATTTAGAACAAGATATTGTGGACAAGTGCACAAAGAGCACAGGAATACATGAAGCTATCGAAACATCATTGAGCAGTCATTTGAAAGGAGTATAATTACAAGAAGCCTCAAGTCTAGTATTATCAGAACTTATCTACGACAATCATGTAGAACTGGATGATAATGATGCAGATATCATCGAGAAGCACCTCCTCAGCTTCGAAATGAGTAAAGCATACTCTAAATATCGACTGGAAGATCCTGAGTTATTGGAAAACAAGATTAGAATTATCAATTATGATGATATATCACCGTTCGAAATAAATATCAACAAAAAGATATTTTTTGGCATAAAAAAAATAATTCTGAAAAGGAAAAAACTAAACATACAGTGCGGTCGTTTACGAACGAGTTTGTTTTTCAAGAAAATACGACCGGAGATTTCAAAATGGCACTGCTTTAAGATAAATTGTATCCGCAGAAAAATAATTGTTTTAAGTAGAAATGCTCAGACAGGTTTATTTCATTTTTATCTCAAAATGTCACTTGAGAATAGAACAGAAATTGCTGAGCTGGATAATAAACGTTAATTTTTAAGAGGGAGTGTGGGGTTCAATCGATGATGATTGAATAAAATAAGTACAAAAAATCATTTATTTTTTTATCAATTCTTGTGTTTAGAACAATTCTTCTTTTTTATCAGTTTTTGGTGGGAATGAAAAAGAAGAAGGGTAAAAAAAAGTCCTTTAGAAAAAATTTTTAAAAAAATAGTAAAAATAGAATTAAATGAATAAAAACAACTGTTTTAATGTGGAAATTTTTAATTTTTTTTAAAACATAATTTTCTGCAAAATTTTACCGAAAAGTTTTCCAACATTTTCTATATTTTTAAAAAAATTGTTTTTTAATCATTTTATATTTTATTTTTCAATTTTATTGATACCATTGTTTGAGATCCATCATGTTATGATGTTGATTAATTGTTTAACATGTGATATGAAACATTATTAGTTTCATATAACATATATATTATTAGTTGTTTAATAAAGTAGTTTTTAGTTTAAAATGCCTTTCACACCAAATCACAACAACCATTACGATTTCTTAATTAGCTACCTATTTTTCTTGAATTTCCCACTTTTTATAAAGTGGTTGTTTCTTTAATAAAAATTTCAGACATAAAAAGGGTTGTTCGATTAAAAAGTAAAAAAAATTATGAAAAAAGGCCACGACCAGGCATAAATAGCAATTAATGCATAAAGTGAAAGGTTAAAGAAATCAAAGAGCTGGCAAAAAACGTTTGACAGCATCACAAAATCATCATAAAAGTAGAAGGTTCAATAAAAGAAATGACAAATGAAAATCATATTCGCCCATAGAGGAGGCATTGACGTATTCGGTTGGATTAATAGATAAACCCAACTCTTGTCTCAAATATAAATTCCTTTGAATAAGATTTCTCTTCATTTGATTATTATGATTATAATTTTTTCTATTTGAAGATTTTAAAAAAAGATTATTGTTTTTCATGAAAGGTACTTTATTATTGATCATTGCTTATATAGCTTTACAATCAGGCAATTTATCAATCTTCTGTTTACAAACAGATATATCTAATTCATTTATCACTGAATTGCCTGATGTTGGTCGATCCATAGACACAACAAATATATTTTTAATCATTATTGTTAAAGAAATATGTCTTCACTTTTCCCGAATAATAATTCTAAAACTTTTGTCAAAAGAATTAATAACTCTCTATCTGCACCAACAAATCTCTTACAGTTCTTCGTTAGAAACTACGGTAACTTAAGAGGTTTATTGCAGATCAAGTCTCTTCTGCTGGTTGCATTTTTCTTTTTTTGGTTCGACAAAAAATTTTTTTATTTTTTGCATGATGTCATTCAACAGATAATGATGACAGTCAGGACAAAAACACAGAAGAAAGAATATGAGAAATAACAACAAAAAAGTTGGCCTGATTCCGTGAAACTTTTCCCGGTTCAGGCATGCTAGGAAAACAGATAATAAAAGGTAATTTATTGAATTATGTTTTTATTTTAAAAACACAAATTTATTCTGAAAAAATCACCATACAAACACAATCAAATCAGAAAAACAGATGAAAAAAGAACAAACTGGTCTACTCGTCAGAGCAACCGTGGCATCTAGCCGTTAGTTCATGGATTGAATTATGTGGTGTCGTAGGGCTTCAGGCCTACAATTTAAAATCTGAAAATATTTTACCCCTAGATTTTGATGCAAGAGCAGCAGCCTAACAATAATAAATTTAATTACGACATGGCGTCGGCTGCAAAAATAATGCCACGCTTTTCAGGAGAAGATACC